>PVLC010018997.1:0-31275 GCA_004027655.1 Graphiurus murinus | reverse complement strand
CTGCCCGGGACTGGGAAACATGTCCTAAGCTTTCTGCACTTCCCCTCTTTTCCTACACCCCAGTTTTCCTCTCCCTGACCTGTTCCTGAATAAACCTGCCAGATGTTGCAGTTTGATATGTATTAAAATTCTTTTTTTTACAATATCAACGAACCTGGAGTATTATTCCATATTGGGGTACAGCCCATACCCCACGACACTGAGACTGAACTTACTTTGGACTTCTTTTTTCCCAAGGGAACTATTGAAACATATTTATTCTGGATAGGAATGGGTTAGTTTATTCCTAAAATGAAAATGTTTTCTTCATGGTAAGTGAGTGAAAACAGGTGAGAAAATGGGGTTGGATGCAATAATTGGATTCCACTCTAGATGAAGTGGGATCACTTGAGCAGGACTGGGTGTGGCCTGCTCATGGCTCCCCCACAGGCTTGCATCTTAAGCACTGGCTTCCAAGGAGAAAGGAAAACCTTTCTCTGGGAATGAAATTCCTGACGTTCAAAAGCAGCCTTACACCTTGAGGAAAATTTGCTTCACCGGCCCAACATATACACATTCACATCAGCATCAGCCCATCTAGGACTTTCCAGGTACCAAATGAGAGAAAGGCCTCCACAGAACCATGTTCACCCCTTAACTGTCAAACACAATTCCATTTTTAACCACTGTTTTATCAACCCTGGACTTAATATAACCAGCACTGGATGTTTGCTCTTGTACCAGCTCATTTAGGACACACACACACACACACACACACACACATACACACACACATACACATACACACACACACACACACAAGAGAAAAAGAAAAGAAAGGATAAAACAAAGAAAGAAAATGTAAAACATGTTAGAAAACATAAAGCTCTAGGGTTTTATCTTTGCAGCTGTACTCCTCCCTAATGAAATCATACTGGACCAAGTTAGGAATTTTGGTGTAATTTTAACAAAACAGAGAAATGAGAAAAGATAAATAATGCCCCATGAGGTTCTTTAATCAGTGAACTTTGGTCAGTTTTTGTGGTGGATCTGATGTTAATTTTTCATTGGGTCATTTCCAAATTGAAGTAAAAAAGACATTTCTGAATAAGACTGTGATTATTTCATCTGTGATTAGGATGTTATGTGACAGATTTGTTATCTTAAGTAATATTGGATCAATACAAAGATGAAATATGAATTCAGCTCTTCCCTATGGATTTGAAATTCTTTTATATTAATGTTATATTTTATAGATTTTAAAAGTCCTAAATACTTTCAGATTTTTGGGAAGATGGAATAGATACATGTTTTCCTGTTTTCCCTACTAAGTACAACTAAAAATCCTACATGTTATATGTGAAACAAGCAGAAGAAAACTATGAAAGGTGGAGGAAACACTAACAGATCATCTGGGACTTGGAAGCCAAAGAGTGAGTTCTTTTAGTTTTGTTTTCACCCTGTAAATGCCAGACTTGGACTTGAGTAAGCCAACAAGTTTTAACAAAATGCCACAAGTTTTAACCAAAAAGGAAAGGAAGAAGGAAGGAGGAAGGAAGGAAGGGAGGGAGGGACCGAGGAAGGGAGGGAGGAAGGAAGGGAGGGAGGAAGGAAGGAAGGAAGGAAGGAAGGAAGGAAGGAAGGAAGGAAGGAAGGAAAAATAAAAAAGGAAGAAGAGAAGGGGAGGGAGGAAGGCAAATAGGAAGAGAGGGAGGGAGGGAGAAAAAAAAGACACACTGTTATTGCTAGTAAAAGGAGACTGATGAAAAAGAAAAAGCAGCATACCAAGACAGAAAATTTTTAGACAATAACCACTGTACTCTAGCCAAACTTCATAGGAAAATAACACCACCACCAGCAAAAAATGTGCCTTGTTCCCACCCATGTTAGTAAAGCCTGAGTGCTGAAGCTAGACATCCATCCTTGCCAGGCTGTGTTGAAATGCTCACTCCAAGCCACCGCCTCCTATAAAACTACCTCCAAGATGGTGTCAGAGAAGGCCTAGTAATGATGCAGAATTTCTACTCCATTTAGCAGTAATAAAGTTATTTCCCCCAACAGTATTAGTGAAAACTATGGGGATGGGGACCTAGAATTTGAGTTCCACTCAGTAGCAATAAACCATTCTTCTTTCTCTCTCTCTACTGGGGTGAAATAGTAAGAACTTATAGGAGAGAGAGTTTTATTACCACCCTGAAGTAAGCAGTATTGTTCCAGCAAGAACAATAGACCTGTAATCCCAGTACTTGGAATGCTGTGACAGGTGGCAAAGTCTAGGACAGTCTCAGAAAAATAGCAAGACTCTCAACAACAGAAAGAACTTGCTTAAAAAAAATAAAAATAATAGAAAAAAAGTCAGGGTGTGCTCAAAGGTAAAATGCCCCTGGGTTCAATCTCTAGTACTACAAAAAAAAAAAAAAAAAAACAGAGTGAGCGAGCGAGAGAGAAGTACTGTTCCCCATAATGTGGCTACTGGCCGCACGGTGAGCAATGAGTTATGAGTCATTCCTATCATCTTTTAGCTAGAGAAGTATCAATAGAATGCCTACAGTGGAGCCAGAAATGTCACCCCTACATCACAAAAAGAACAAGACCCTCTCTCATTACATCAACAGAAGCTGAGCCAGGCATGGTAGTACATGCCTGTAATCCCAGTCAGTACCTGGAAGGCTGAGACAGGAGGATCACAGGTTTGAAGACAGCCTCAACAACTTAGAGAGGGACCACAGCAACTTGGTGAGTCCCTATGTCAGGGGCTAGCTGTGGTTGCAGGGGAAGTTTCAACGGTGAGATTCCCAGGGAGAAGAAAGCACACAGAGCTGCATCTGGAGAACAACAACAACAGCAGATTTATTTTAAAGATCCGTCCCTTGTATAGGGTTCCCGGCAAAATGACATATGTCACACCAGTGAAACATGCACCTGTGTGCTGCTTATTACCTAGCCATGCTTATGTAACTACATACATGTCTGCGACTGCACAAGATGTGTGCACATCTGCAACTGCATGAGATGAGTGAATATTTGCGGTTGCATGGAGTGAGTGAGGTCATGTCCTCACTGCTGGCTTGTAGTTCCTCTGGGGCCCCACACTGTGCCCCCTGTAGAATGGCAGTGCATGACTTGACCCAGAGAGCATTGCATTGGGCCCAAATACCACAACAGCAATGGAGGGCACAACAGGTGGCTATTAATCTTCTAGGCACACAGGAGAGGAGAGTCCTCCACAGTATACAATGGAATAGGCCATAGTCTTATAACCCGTGTACCTTTCAAAATTGCACCTTCTGCCAGTGGGGGAAGTGTGACTTAAATAGGCAGGACCAGGCAGCTATCTATGTATTCAGTTATAACTGGACTTTCTGTCCCAGGCCCTATGGCTCCAGGAGCAGAACCCATGGCTCCTGATAAACCTACACATGCCAGGGTCAGTGCCAGACATCTTGCCACCCCGGGTCCAAAGGATTAGGTACAAGGAGTAAGAGGGCTCCTTTTCTCACCTCTGTTTGCAACTAGAGTTGCTTAAAACTTCCTATTATCTTCAAAGTATGGAACATTCCAGCTAATACTTTATCTAAGGGGGCCTGCCCAGTGGAGTGGGTTGCTCATGTAAAAGCTGTACTGTCACAGGCGCTTGCCCCTGCCACCTCTTCCAGTGGGGGCCTAAGGCCTTCAGCTTCTCTTTTAGGAAGCTCTTAAAGCATTCAATCATTCCAGCTGCTTGGGGCCTGTAGGGAACATGCAACTGCTCTGTATGTCATTGTCCTTAGTCCAGGTCCATAACTATTGTCCTGTAAAATGATTACCTCTGTCACTTGTTACTTCCAAGGGCCAATTATAAGCCACTGAAAACTGTTCAAGTGTGGCTACAGTATGTCTGCTGATTGGCCTGCACTAAAAGGTAGCATCATACAGTATCTTGTGCTTGATCATGGGTAAGAAACACTCCCTACCACTGGACTACAAGCCCATGGTGTTGATGTCTACATGCTCTAGCTTCTTATGTAACCAAGGTGCTACTAACAAGGGCACCAAGGGTAGACAGAGAGACCAAAATTTCATTAAAGCATCAGTAGGATTATTACTGGTGGCCTGCCAAGGCCTATGCTCTGGAGCATGATGTCTAATAGCTTCTTCTCAGAGCCCTTGTTTGCCTGGGCCCTACCACAATGGGCAAGGTCCAATCAACCAGCCTTGTACTTCCCATTGGGCAGCCACAAGGTTAGTCCCCAGTAGACTGCCCAGCTGTCTGTACAGACATGCAAAGACCCGGTCTCCTTCATGAGGACTAACCAGACCATCCAGAGCTTAGCCCATTGGCTGGAGCATCCAGCACCAGTCTCATACCAAAGCATTTCAGTGGGGGCTGTAAGGCCACAGCCACCCATGTAGGTGCTACTCATGACAAGATTCATAAGTGTATCATGTGTCTGTGGGTGTAGGGGCTCTCTCTTCCTCATAGAGACTTGGAGCATGGGTTCCAAAGGGATTGTCACTCAGAACTACGCTGACCACAGTAAACTATGTAACTGTTCAGACAGAGGGCTACTAGAAAACCATGATTGTTGTTCTCTAAATATGTCCTCCACTTTGTCAGAGTGGTCGTTTGGGCTACCCCTGTCTAGGGTGTCTGAGTCCAGGACCTCAGCCAACCTTCAGTAGGGTAGGTTGTCTGCACCATTACTGTCTCAGTACCTGTAATGGGTTCATAAGCTAAGAGAACATCATATACAGCCACTAACCACTTCTTAATGAGAGAGTAGTGCACCTCTGTCCCCTTCCATAGCTGTGACCAAATGTCACTTTAACCATTCCTCGTAGAGAATGTGCTTGTATCTTCTCTATCGCTACTTTGGGTATCACCTTTGTCTTACCCAACCAAGAACTGATAGAATATCCAGGTCCCTGGACCTTATCTCTGTTGACAGCCCACCCCTATTCCTGAAGAACAGCTCAGAAACTGCATGCAGCTGCTTCTAGCTCTGCAAGAGAATCAGAGGTTAGTATAAAGTCATCAATATAATGGTATAATTGTACAGTCTCAGGCTTCCACCAAGAGAACAAATCCTGCACCACTCATGGCTTCCACCAGGAGGCTAAATCCTGTTCCACCCGTGGCTTCTGCCAGGAAGCTAAATTCTGTGCCATCAGACTTTGGCACAAGATGGGACTATGAAGGTATTCCTGGGGCAATACCAAAAAGGTCCATTGCCGCCCTTCCCAGGTAAAAGCAAATTGTTCTTGGCTATCCAGGTAATGTCAATGGAAAAAAATATTTGCCAAGTCTACAACATAATGGAACCATTTTAGTTCATGCAACTCATCAGTTCTGAAATGTTGGGTAATGCTTCATGCAAACGCAATGTCACTTTATTTAGCTCCTGATAGTTCACTGTCACATGTCAGGAACCATCAGGTGTTCCCACTGGCCACGTGGAAGAGTTGAATGTGCCCTGCATCAGGTGAATTATACTTGCATCTTCTAGCTTTAGTATAGTTTGTCCAATTTCCTCATCCCCCCTGCCCCTGGTAACTTGCACTGCCGTACATTCACAATCCTTGTAGCTTGGGAAAGTTTTAAAGAAGCATGAAGGGAATGCTCTGTAGTGATGGCCTTTACCACATGTACCCATAGCCTGAATTCTCCCATAGTTGTCTGCACAGTCAAATCCTATAACACATCCACCCCCAGGATATACTCAGCTATGGAGCATATATACAAGTCATATTGCTTAGGAAGCAGATGTCCAATTCTCACAGTCACCAGGGCACTTTGAACTGAATTGAGAGAGCCTCCATAACCCTCTATGGCAGCCCTAGGTCCAGTAAGGTTATCTGGGTTGCCGAAGAGGTAGGTACTATCTGCTCCTATATCAACTACTGCCAGGATGTACTGCACTTTGCAGGGAGATCAGTAATAGTCAATTCCACATGCAGCCTCAAGTCAGCTGGTTCCCCTGCTAACCATGTACCCTGCATATAGCCTCTTGCCAGCTGACACCACCACAATAGTCTGCAGTGTATGCCATCCACCAGCATTCTGACTCACCCTATGCGGCCCAACAGCTCCAAAGGCTAGCATTTGGCTCGAGAGCCCTGACAGGCATCCCAAGCCAGAAGAACTAAAAGACTTAAAGAAGTCTGGTGTGGTGGCAAACGCTTGTAATCCTAGTACTTGGGATTAGGAAGCTGAGATAGGAGGAGCCAGGTTCGCGGCCAGCCTCAGCTACTTAGGGAGGCCCTCTGCAACTTAGTGAGACCCTGTTTCAAAATAAAGGATGAAAAATAGGACCGGAGGTGTAGGTCAGAGATAGAATACCCCTGAGTTCAATCCCCAGTACCGCCAAAAAAAAAAAAGAAAAGAAGATATTTAGACTTCTAGGCTTCTACCTAACAAAATGTGTATAGGATTTGCATGGTAATAAATTAAAGATAACTAAATAAATGGAATATTCAACATAGGAAACCTTCAAAAAATATTTTACGTTTTCCACAAATTGATATGCAAATTTAACAAAATTCCTACCATAATCCAAAAGAATTGTGTTTAGATATTGAAAAAATTATTCCAAAATTTATATGGAAAAGCAAAGGAACTAGAATAGTTCCTTTTGATTTTTAAAGCTTTTGATTTAAAGCTTTTGATTTTTAAAGAAAAGATTAAGTAGGGAGAATCATTGTATCTGATATTTATAGCTTTTAATCAAAGCTGCATAGTGTTAGGCCAGGGGTAAACTTACTAAAGAAACAGGATAGAGGCTAGTAACTAGACCCACACAAATATTCCTAACTGAATTTTGAAACATTTAAAATACAATTCAATGGAGGAAGGTCTCCAATAAATGAGGTTGAAGAAATTGAACAGCCATTGGCTAGAAATGAGGTCTCCGATCTAGTACCCAAAGGAACTCAAAATAGACCACAGATTTAAATATAAAATGCAAAATTATAAAAATTTTGGAAAAATGTAGGAGAAAACTTTCAGAGCCTGAGACTAGGCAAAATTCTGAGACTTGCTGCCAAAATCACAATTCATAGTAAAAAATTTGATAAAAAGCTTGGGTATGGTGGCGCAAGCCTATAATTCTAGTACTGTGAACTCTAAGACGGGAGGATTATATGTTTGAGGCCAGACTCTGGCAACTTAGCAAAGCCCTCAGCAACTCAGTGGGACCCTGTTTCAAAATAAAATAGGACTGGGGTGTAGCTCAGAGGTAGAATGACTCTGGGTTCAATCCCCAGTATGACAGAAAAAGAAGGAGGAGGAGTAGGAAGAGAAGGAGGAAAAAATTAGGATGAAATGACTTTGCCACATATTACAACTTCTTATAAAGTAAAATAATTAAAACTTTGTAACATTATCAATAGATCACAAAAAATTATTCATGAAAACAATCTATAATATGTAAATTATTATAGTTATAAAAAATGGGAAATAAGATATTATCCATTAAATTTTCATTTAAATTATAATTGAACAATTAAATTATGAAGAAAGTTGGTTTACAGATTATACCAAAACAAAATTAATATTAGCAATTTCATATAATATATTTATTACATAAAATTAATCAAAAGAGAATCTTAAAATTATCTTATTTAATATTTAGTTACCCTCTAAAGTAAATATCTTTCTCTGTTTTGAAATAATAAGAAAAAATTTCAAAGCAAAGATTACACTATTACACTAAATGAAAATATGAAACTTATACCAGGCAAAAATAAATTCTAAAAAGTACCAAAAAAAGTTAAAAAACAATAGACAAAAATATTAATAGCTGCCTTCCATATTAATAGCTTTTTTCATATTAATAGCTGTTTTCTATAAAGGATTTATAAAAAATAACTAACATCCTAATAGACTACAAACAATAACAATAACTTTTAAGAAACTTTCTAGGAATTTAGTGACTTCCATAGGAAAATATTTATATTAAAAAGTGATATATTTTTTTCCTTAAGGTAAGAGCAAGATATTTTTGATTACCATCAAAAATAGGGATTCAATGGCAAAGCCTATATATTGCTGTGTAAGCAGATACAACCTGCATGGAAAGAAAATCTAATTATGCATTAAGAGCCATAAGAAGCTCATAAATTTAGTCCAGTAAACCAACTATTTTAAAAATCCCAATAGAACATATAGCTACATTTAAAATATCATTGCAATTTTATGTAAGAGAAAATCCACACCAAGAAAGTAATGAAGAATTTTGTTACAGCTTACTTGGTTGAAATTATATGGCCATTAAATATAATGAAGAAGATTATTTATATGGGAAGACAATAATTGTAATAATTGAAGAAATAGAACAAAAATGGGCTCAATTCATGTGTAAATTATGACTTGTTAGCACATTGACCAATATGGCATCAATGTGCCACTAATGGTGGCATCCCTTACCAAATTTTTTCTTCACATGTCCATTTCCTGTTTATTGTGCTATAATTGCACTTTGTTTTTCCTTCTGGTTATTTTTTGGACAATCTCTCAGATTCCCAGGGAGCCAAATGCCACCTGTGATCAGATGTAGAAGAGATTTTCAATTACTTGTATTTATTCTTTGGTAAAAGTTTTCTAAAAGCCAAGTACTTGGGAGACTGAGACAGGAGGATCCGGGTTCGGGGCCAGCCTCAGCTACCTAGTGAGGCACTCTGCAACTTAGTGAGACCCTATTTCAAAATAAAGAATAAAAAATAGAGCTGGGGGTGTAGCTCGGAGGTAGAATGCCCCTGGGTTCCATCCTCAGTACTGAAAAAAAAATTTTTTTTAAAGTTTTCTAAATATTTTCCTAAATATGTTATATTTTCAACTAAGTTATCCACTGAGTAAATTTTTACTAGAAATATTTGTAATTATCAGGTAAAAGCAAACATAATTCCCTCTTGTTTTCTACAAATATGCTATTTTGCACTATAGGTTCACTTTAGATATGAAAAGAAATGAAACTCACAAATATCCAGAGGATTTCTTGGAGTGAAAAATGAAGTGAGCTTTCTGTTTTAATTGTATCCTGACAATAATATTGTAACATCCTTACAGTAGTTTCCTTTATAATAAGAAGATGAACACATTCAGTATTCCAAAACTAAGCATTAAAATTTACTTCGTAAATAGGAAGTCTCTGTAAGAATTTTCCAGAATAACCTAAGAGAGACATCAAATGTTATACATAAGATGTACTGTGAAAGTTCAACCAATGTCATTATTTTTTTTTTACTTTGCAGCTTTTGCTGTTTCTTTAAATATTTATGTGTTCAAGGCATGTACCGCCAGCATTGACTAAAATAAATGTGCTTGTCTTTAAAAGTAAGATAACTGGTGAGGAGTGATAATAGCTCAGAATTTGTGGTTTTCTTTGAAAAGGAAATAGATATTATTCTAATATCAGCTGTATTTTGCAACTGAAACTCTTGAGTTGAAACTAAACATTTAAGTCCTTTAGAGAAGGAAGTATTGAAAATACAAGCAGACAAACACAGGTCTTATCAATCAAGAAGCTAGTAAGTGGTTGACTGAATAAAAATGGAAGACAAGAAAAGATGTGATGAAGATATTTTCACTATATACGTCTTATACATTATGTTTTTTTACTACATTCATGTATCATGTACTTAAATTAATGGATATATACACAGATAGTTTGAAAAACATATAGAAAGAAATGCAACTGCTGTCTGAAACAATACTTTCTTCTTCACACCTATTTTTCTCTCTCAAAAAATGTTTGTATTTGGGGAAAACTCCATTTGGGAATATTTGAAGGAAACGAATGTTCTTACCTCTCAGTGATTTATTACCATGCCTGCCTTTGGGTTTGGAATGTTCAGGAATCTGCAAGTAGTTAGTTATGTGGCTGCCAATTTGCTTCCTTGGTTGTTACTGATGTGTACCATGAGTAAGTCATAAAACATCAACATGACTTATTTGCTCTTGTGCAAAATGAAGACCATCATTCTTTTTGTTTCTTGCCTGTGGAGGGCATTATAAATAACTTATCGAATATCTTTTGGAATGTTTATTGTTTTACCTGGAAAGAAAGCAAGAATGTGACCATTATTATCATAGTAAACCAAAAAGTTAAAACATGCCAAACAAAAACCACTATAGTTATTAAATTTAAATTGGCTAAGGTTATCAGAATAACTATACTGTTAATTTAGAATATCATACGACCAAAAGAAATGGCAGTGATAGCTACAGCCACTTCTGAGGATAAAATCAGGAGTGAAACCAGCATAACAAGAGGAATGGCAGGAGCAAGGGTCAACACCTCAACATAGACCATGCTGCAGATGCTTTACCATATGATATTCTTCTGAAACCTCAGTTTTATGAGTTTCTTCTTAGCTTCTTTTTTTATATTGCTGATTATAATTATTTAAGTGCCGAATGCAGAAAATGGTACTCTCCATGGGGAGTGTCCATGGGGAACTGTAGTTAACTCATAGAAGTCCAGATACTGTCCTTCTGAACAGTCTGTTCCTAAAAAATGAATGTTCCAAGTATAAAATTTATTAACTGTTTAAACAAAATATAAAAGCCTTCTGAAAAGTATACTGACATCTTAGAATTAGTTGTCATCAGTGTAAGTATTGCTGGAAAATATTAAAACAGAAATGCTTCAGTCCTTGCCTTAGGAATTCAGATTTGAGAAAGATACTTTATGAATAAAATAGAAAATTCCAAGAGTAATTAAACTCCTTTTAGCTTACATTTCATAGAAATATTAACATATGGACTATATTAGGATAACTTCAGAGAATGTTGTGCTTTAGCGTTGAAGACTCAGACAAAAATGATGCTATCCCTGCCTTCACAAAGTTCATGACAAAATTAACCAAGAGAATTAGAACATAATATGATAAAAGGTATGGAAAAGAGAAATAGTCTCCATTCAGGACCAGTGAGGAGTGAGAAAAGGAAAGGCTTCCTAGTAGAAGATAAGGATTGAAAATCATATAAATTATCCAGACCAACAAGAAAAAATGGGGGAAACATATTTTAGATAGAGAAAATAGTCTAGAATTGCACATTCATTTCAAAGGAAGACCTGGAATATGATTTGCTCAGCAAACTGTAAATGGATAGGTGACAATGGGAAAAGAGTGAGATCTCATTGATTACTGCAAAAATAGACTGTGATAGGTCATGAATTGCAAGGCATGTTTGGAAGTCTATAGCCAGTCTGCTCCCATTCGAATAAGGCCATAAGAAATGACATAAGGAAAGCACAGGTGTAGAAATAGATGTATCCATGGATGCTAAAAGACCTCCTACCCTAAACTAATGCCATAAAAAGCAGAAACCCTGCAATTAAAAGAAACATGACACCATGTTGCATGTTTGGTAGATTGTTTTACTTGTGTGTTCTTAACAACCACACAACTTAAGGTGTACTTATACACCATTACTCTTTTTTTTGTTGTTGTTACCGGGCATTGCCCCCAGAACTATTTTATTTTGTATTTTGAAACAGTTACTACACACATGCAATACTCCTGTCTCAGCCTCCCAAGTACTGGGATGATAGGCCTGTACCACCATGCAGGCCATCATTGCTCTTTTTATGAGTATATTTTTGTACTGTTCATTTTCTGGCCTTGTGTTTGACGAGTTATGAAAATGATACTCCTATCTGGGTGTGGTGGTACATGCCCTACATCCTAGTACTTAGGAAGCTGAAAGAGGAGGATCACAGGTCCAAAGCCAGCCATGGCAATTTAGCATGACCCTGTTTCAAAATAAAAAATAAAATAAGGCTGGGAATATGGCTCAAAAGTAGAGCACCTCTATGTTCAAGAAAGAAGAAGAAAAATGATACTCCTATCATGTATTGTTGCTCTTGATTTATTTATTTATTATTATTATTATTTTTTTTTTTGCGGTACTGGGGATTAAAGCCAGGGGCATTCTACCTCCAGGCTAGGCCCCCCAGTCCTATTTTTATTCTTTATTTTGAAACAGGATCTCACTAAGTTGTAGAGGGCCTTACTAAGTAGCTGAGGCTGGCCGTGAACCCGGATCTTCCAGTCTCAGTCTCCCAAGTACTTGGATTACAAGTGTGTGCCACCATGCCCGGTTTCTTGTTTTATTTTGACCTGGAAATAATATTCATTGAAATTCAGAAGATAAGATATATCCAGGTGATAGGGTAAGGGTAAATAATCGATTTAGCTTTTTTGGAAGCATCTTTGGGAGATGTAATTGTGCACAAGTAATAAATGCAAGGGTATATAAGTCAGTGTTTAGTAGTGGTGAGTAGAAGAGGTGAATCATAACATATTTAAATAGCATTTGGTACCATGGAAGCATATCCAATAGACTCAAAAGGATCAGAACCAAATGAAAATTAAAGACAGCTCTGAGATACAGCAAGGGTTATAATATGTGTCAAGAAAAAGTGTCAGCCGGGCATGGTGGCGCACGCTTGTAATCCCAGCATTTGGGAGCTGAGACTGGAGGATCCGGGTTCCAGGCCAGCCTCAGCTACCTAGTGAGGCACTCTGCAACTTAGTGAGACCCTGTTTCGAAATAAAGAATAAAAAAATAGGTCTGGGGGTATAGCTTGGAGGTAGTATGCCCCTGAGTTCAATCCCCAGTACCGCAAAAAAAAAAAAAAAAGAAAGAAAGAAAGACAAAGTGTCTTTGTAGTTGAGAAAAGTAGACAAAAGGAGAAGGAGAAACAGGAACAATGAGATGAAAAACTAGTAGAGAATTATGTTCTAGAAATCAATAGAAATGCATTTCATGAAAGATTTTATTAAAGAGGTGATGAATAAATGAGCTTTCTGATAACACAAGTAAACACTGGTAAACCAGGGGGATTATAATCTTCAGTAAGTACAGAGGTCAAGTAAAGTAAGAAATGAGAATATTTTATGACGATGACAAGGGCAATTCCATGAGGTGGGAAGACGAATGCAGTAAGGAAGGATGGCACACAGAGCTGCAGAAAGACAGGAGGTTATGTTATCGCTACTAGGTTTTGATTGTGTGAATTAAAGAAATAGATGAGTGAAAGACAAGAGCAAATTCAGTCAGAAAGTGGGTTATGAAAGAGAAGAGAATTAGTTTGTACTGATTTACAAAATAGTAATACAACATATCGAGAAAGACAACAGTCTTCTAACGATGTTAAGTAAAAGAATAAACAACATCCCTCACTTTATTTATTTATTTTTTTAGTTTTGGTTAATTTGAAGAAATAGGCCCTTTCAAATTAATTTCAAATGGCCTTTTCTAAATCTAATTTTCAAAATAAATAATAACTATAGTTTCTTATCTGACATCTTGAGAGATTAGTTATTTATATTCTATTAAGAACTATCTGTTACGTGTGTGTATACATGTATGTATATATATATGTGTGTATATATATATATATATATATATATATATACACATATATATGCAAAATATACTTTCCTAAAATGTATTTGTACCTTTAGTATAGGATTACTATTTCTGGAGCTTTATAGAGTAAAAAGTTAATAAATAACTGAAGCATCATGAACATAAAACTAAATATTTGGGGCATTGCCTTTGTTTTTCTGATAATATTTTGGAAATTTAATTAACTGGTCCACATAAAATTATTGTTTATAAGTAATTCTTATAAGTGAGGGGGCATTAAATAATAAAATTCAAGTGCAAGATATTTACTTTCCTGGATGCAGAAAAGGGGATAACATTTTAAGAAGAAGAGGAATTCAGACAGACATGTTGAGTTACCTCTAAATTCAGTTAGTCTGAAGCAAGTTGGATACTCTTGGCACATGGATTATCAGTGTTTTTCAAATTGTGGTGTGTGCACCATCTGTATCAGAATAGTTGGCAGTGTTATAAAAAGTGCACATAGCTGATGTGTCTTTCAAGCCTAGTCACTAAGAATCTGTGCATTATGGTCTTGAAGGCTGAAATTTAACTGAAATACCTCATTTGGTTCTTAAGCCCACTAAAGTTTAATAATATCATCACATGTTCTTATAAATTATTCAAGAATAACCCTGAATGCTAGTGCACTTTCAAATGAACACATTTGAAAAAAAAAAGAAATATACTCTGCTTCCCCTTTGCTCCCTTCCTTCCTCTCTTCTTCCTTTCATCTATCTCTCCCGCCCTCATTTTCTGCAGCTAACACAGAAGAATGTGGGAATGTGTTGGAGGCTTTTGTCACTGAATTTTCCACCTGTTTCATGACATGCCAACATAAACACACAAGAATTTTTACACACACACACACACACACACACACACACACACTCCATATACACTCACATACAAAAATAACTCAAATCCTGGTATGAAACCAAAGAAATAAGTATATGGATTTCAGTATAAAAATAAAAGACGAACTCAACCTTATAAAGAGTTTTTAATGCCTGCTTTGCTAGTTAATATTAATTGACTAAACATTTGTATTCTGTATGTGTTTCATGCTTTGCTTACATTATAATCTAGTATCAAGACTGGGGAAATAGTAGACTCTTAGTACATCAAACTGTTGGAACAACTACCATTACCTACCAAAAATAGAATCTATGATCAGGAATTGTCTAATTAACTTAGGTCAGGTTATAACATTTAAGAAATACTGGTAGTTTAAGGGACAGCTGGGAAAGGGAAACCAGCACAGATGGCAGAGGTATGAAGGAAGTATGAAGTTTTGTGAAAGAGTGTATTTTTAAGGTAAGACTCCAGAACATTGGATGACAAAGGAGTGTAAGAGATTGGTATAATCAAAAAAAAGTGTGGGTAGCAGGGTCTTTGTTTTATGTTTTACTTTGGAAGAATATGTTGACCTGAACATTTTACAATAAGAAAAAGAATAAGCAGAGGAGTAAATTGTGATTAAGGACAGAGCAGTGAATTGATAAACCAAGGTCCCCTGAGAAAACAAGGGGCTAGTCAAGAGAATATTTGGATGGGGTTGTCTTTAATGAAATAATTCTGTCAGACTAGAATAAATGTGGTAAGGATGAGGTGGTCCCATTGATTTGTTTATAGAAAGTTGAGAGTGGGGGAGAAAAGGAAAAGAGTTTAGATTATGAATACAATGGTTAAGTCTTTGGAACTTCTGGAGGACAATAAACGGATTCACACTAGATTGAGAATGTACCAGGCCAGGGAGATAGGGAATTTGTAATGAGGTCAAGTTGCATGGTTTTGCAAATTTTTGTCTCTGTTTAGTTTTAATAGTAAGATAGATTGTTGCGTAAATCAAAGATTAGAATTCTGTAGGCAGTTATGAAATAGAATAGTAAGGGAAATAAAAGTTCAAAGGGTCCTGGTGAAAGAACAAGATGTGTGATTAATAGTAAAACCTTTGTACTGAATAAAAACCTGTGATTGAATAAAGATATAAATAATTTCTGATCATGAAGTGCCCAGGTATCATAGAACAGCACCAGCATTATAATTGCCAAATATAAAAGATAATGATTTGTACTATGCAGAAAATAGTGAGTTGAATATAAATTTTTAAAAAAAGTTATGTCAGTGTTACCCACTACAAATAAAAACATGGTCTTTTCATTATTATCAGAGCTAAAATGTGTTCTCTATTTAGAGAGTAAACATGTATAAAGATGTGCTGGAGATGCCAGGTGCCCAGAGGAACCTCTTTTATTAGAGGAAATGCATTTTGAGAGATGTAGAGTACTATGAATTCCACTTCCCAGTTATTCCAAACCCAAAACAAACAAGGTAACTCATTTGTCTCAACTGGCCCTATGGAACATGAGAAGGCTTAAGGCTCATTGGAATTAAGGAGCCATATGGAACTTGTAGTGAGCTTATAACTGAGACAGATGGCAGCAGAATGGAGCCAGCCTTGAGGCTGTGTAAACACCCAAGTGACCATGAGCAACCAGTTAAGAATTGAGAAGAGAGGAAAATGTCATTTCAACTCCTGCAAAATTTATCTGGTGTATGTGTCCTTGCTGCCTTTCATATGCCTGCTTCATGGTCTATGGCCCTAAGCTGGAGCCAGAGGAAATACTTTCCTGACCTCCTCTTATAGAAAGCATCTGGATTCCTGTCCAGTTCTCAGGATGTTCTTAGGATTCAGATTTCTGCTTCAACTTGGAGAAAGCCTAGCAGACTAGCTTAGCTCCTGTACTATTCTCAGTAAGCTCATAATAAAATGTGCCAGTATCTCTGAAGATCAATTTATATCCCCAAGACCATATTCATTCTTTAAGCAAATTGCAAGCTGTAAGTATTTGCTTTCTTTCTACCAATCACTGTAGCTTTGATGGTACAAAAATGGAATCCATGGTTCTAGTCTTCAATGAGGTCATGAAGGAGACTAACCAGTAAATCAAAATGACAACACAGAAGAGTATGTATTTTCATATAAATACAGCATTCTGAGCACAGATGAAGGCTAGCTCTCCACTCAGACCAGGCAGGACCAGTCAGGAGAGTCTTTCTGAAGGAATATTTGCTTGTTCAATCTTGAAGGATGATTGTGAATATCTGAAAAAAAAGATGATAAAGAAATGTAAACATTTAACATGGCACTATATGAAAAGCAAATAAAGCAAGAGGCAGCATCACTTAGCCAGAAATTGGGAAGAATATGCCATGGATAGAACTTATAACATGTGGCAGAAAGTATATTGAGAATGAGGGTAAATAAGTTTACAGGAGCCAGACATGAAGGCCTTGAATGGCTGTCTCAGATATTAACTTTCACGGTTGATAGCTGATGCTATAAAGAGCCATTGAAAGATTTACATGAAAATCAAATGGTCAAGTGGGCATAGTGGCACATGTCTGTAATCTTAGTACTTGGGAGGCTGAGACATGAGGATCACAGGCTTAAGGTCAGCCTTAGCAACACACTGAACCTCTCAGTACCCTAGTGAGACCCTATTTCAAACAAAAAATAAAAAGGGGCTAGGGGGTACAGCTTGGAGGTAACTGCCCCTTGGTTAAATCCCTGGGACCGAAAAAAAAAGAAAGAAAATTAAATGATCATATTATTTATATCTATATCTAGATAGATACATAGATACACATATACAGAGTATAAGATTGATATAGAAATATACAGAGGGAGTATTATTTTCACAGAGAGAATGATTCAAATCTGGAATCTACTTCCTCAATAAGAATAATTAGAAGGCTAAATTCCTAGGCTAAAAATACTGAACCTAAACTTCTGTTTTCAAAAACAAAGATGAGAGTTATGTGGATGACAAAAATAGTTTAAGACAAATCAAAATATAGTATTGATAAGTCTTGATGATACTCTGTGTTCAGAGTTGAGAAAAAACAGAGTAAAATTGCCTCAGGTTTTTAACTTGTGGGTTTGCCCTTTGCAAAAGTAGGTGTGGCAAATAAATATATGAAAAAGGTGTTCAATATCAATAGCAATCAGGGATATGCAAATCAAAACTAAACTGAGATTCCATCTAACTCCAGTTGGAATGGCAATCATCAAGGACACAAACAATAATAAATGCTGGCAAGGATGTGGAAAATAGGAATTCTTATACACATTGTTGGAACTGCAAGCTAGTACATTCACTATGGAGATCAGTGTGGAAATTCCTCAGAAGATTGGAATGGGACCACCATATGACCCAGTGATAGCACTAGTGGGTACTTCCAAAGGAATTGAAGGCAGAAGAGTATAGCGATACAGTGCATATCCATCTTAATAGCAGCACAATTCACAATAGCCAAATTATGGAACCAATCTAGATGTCCATCAACAGATGAATGGATCACAAAACTGTAGTATATACTCACAATGGAATTTAACTCAACCATAAAGAAGAACAAAATCGTGTCATTTTCAGGGAAATGGATGAAACTCGGGAACATTATGCTAAGTGACATTAGCCAGTATCAAAAAAAGAATAGTTGTACATTATCTCTTATATGTGGAAGCTAGATAGAAATTTGGAAATAATGGTAGCATCAAGTAGAAGACCAGAGACTCCAATGGAGGAATACAGGAGATCTAGGGGAGGGAGGAAGGGGGATAGAGACCTAAAGAATGTAACTATTGAAATAATTCTACCTACATATACAAAATTACCATTTCCAATCTTAATGACATATATGAGGAGTGGACATTCAAGGTATACAGAGGGAAATGCTCCAGGAGTTGTGTGCATGTGTGTTTCTATTACTTTGCACCCCAGTATGATGTATAATTACAATGCACCAAATAAAACTATTTAAAAACAAAAAAGCAGGTGTAGCAGGCAAGAATAATGGCCCCCTCCAAATATAACTGTGTGTTCATTTCAGTATTCTGTGAACATATCTTGTAACATGGCAAAGGAAATGAAGGTTGCACTTAGAATTAAGGTTGATAATTTGCTTACATTAAAACAAAGAGCTTATCCCAGTGGGCCCAGTATAATCACATGGTCCTTTCCAATGGAAGTACTATGCATTGAGGGTTTCAAACATAGCTAAATACATCAGATTATACGACAATTTGTCTTTTTGTTTGACTATTTTTATGGCAGGTTTTTTGACATCACATCAACTATTTGTTTCTTCTAAAACGAGTTCCCTACATAGAATGAAAACACAGAAATACAATTTAAGCTTATCTTGAGAACTCTGTGACTCCACTGTGAAAGAAACACACACATGTAATTACAATACACAGCTGACCTTCTACTACCTGATGAGATGTGAGAAGCATTTCCACTTGTGCTGATACCACTGTTTATTCTTTTCAGTTCTTGTGACTGATGTTTGATGCAGTCAGTTCTCCAGCACTGGCATCTATAATTTCTCACTTCTGTCAGTAAAAGTTTTTCAAGTGCTCCTCCAACCTCAATCAAATTACTCATATGTTCTATTCTGCGCCTTTGAAGGTCATATCCCAAGACCATTAATGTTTTATATAAATCAGGAGTAAATAAACTCTGATGGTGATCCCCCATGTACTTACATTAATGGGTATATGTTTTAAACTATCAAGGTTTTTTTTTTTGTTTTTGTTTTTGTTTTTTTCTTTTTTTTTTTTTTTACTTACCATTAGTTTCTGGGCCATAAGCTAGTGAGTTGAGGATGACAAATAGATGAAATGTTAATATTAATTAGCAAGTGAGAAAAAATATCCTGTGGCAAACTATTACCAGCACCCAAAAATTAGTTTTACCTACTGAGTCTCCCATCCTATTTATATTTTGAAATATTTCTTTGATATTCTACTAGTATAAGGAAGGAAAATCACAGATAAATATCTCTCGTGAACATAGATACAAATGTCCTTAATGTAATTTTGACAAATTGAATCCATTGTATGAAAAGAATTATGTACCTGAGTAGAATTTATTCTGGGTATGTGAGGATAGGTTGACATTTGAAAATCCATTGATTTTAGCCACCACGTCAGCAGGATAAAGGAAAATCATATGATCATATTGACTGATGTAGAAAAAGGCACTAGCATTCATGAGGAAAACACTCAGAAAACTATGGAGAGAGGACATGTTTTTCAACCTGATATTTAATATCCACACAAATTTTATAGCTAACATCATAATTAATGATGAAAAGTTAAATATTTCTGTCCTAGGATCAGTATCAAGTTAAAGATAGATTTTCTCACTACTTGAACATCATACGGTCACACTAGACTTCTCAGCCACTACAATTTTGTGAGCCAATACCTTATAATAAATCTCTGTCACTGTCTCTCTCTTCGTGTATGTGTGATATGTGTGTGTGTACGTGTGTGTGTTCCAGAACTGGAAGACTTAATATTATTAAAATATTAATAATTTTTGTCTGGATCTCTAGATCCAATAAATATCAATCAAAATTCTAGCATGCTGTTTTGTAGATTTTGACATTATGATTCTAATCTTTACGTGATAATATAATTAGATATAGAATGTCCCCTGAAGAGCTCATAAATTGGTGTTTGGAGTTGATGTAACTGAGTTATTAGTGTTGTAATCTCATCAGTAGATAAAATCATTGCAATGAATTTATCTGGGTGGTAATGTAGGCCACTGGGGTGTTGCTGGAGAAGGTGAGTACCTGGAGATGTGGCCTTAGGGACTGTGCTTTTGTCTTTGAATCCCTTTGCTTTCTTACTCTCCCTCTCTCTGCTTCCCATCTCCACAATGTGAGGAGCAGAGCCCCTGTGTTCACTCTCTCTCTGCTTCCTGCCACCATGCCCTAAGATCCATACCTGAGACTCACATGGACTGAACCTGGAATTTCAAAGAAACTATGAGCAAATAAATCTTTCTTCCTCTAAGTTGTGTGGCCAGGTCTTTCGGATTATATCAGTGGGAATGTTGACTGAGACTCATGAAAAACAAACACCTAAACTAATCAATATGATATTGAGGAAGAACAAAATTGGAAGGCTCATCCTAACAATTCCAAAACTTGCCATAAGCCACAGTAATCAAGGAAGTATAGTATTGATTGATCAACTGACTGATTAAAAAGACTCACAGATAATGAAACAGTATCGAAAATTCAGAAAGAAACCCAGAGAAATTCAGTCAACTGCTCTTTGACAAAAAAGCAAAAGTAATTCAATAGTGCTTGAACAATTGAACATGTGTGCATATAACACACAATTACTCTAAACATATATTTTTTACCTTTTACAAAAATTAGCATTAACTGAATCATAGTCATAAATGAAAATTCTAATCTACCAAACTTTTTAGAGAAAAATAGGAAAATATCTAGGTGAATTTGTATTTTGTGGTAACCTTTTAGAGATGACACAAAAAGTACTAAAGATAAAATAGACAAGTTTGCGTCATCAAAATTAAATACTACAGCATCTGAGATAGTTGTCCACTGTACAAGAAATCATTGTTGGGTTTTGTTTAAGTCATTCTCGTAGTTTATAATTAGTGTTTATTTTTATCAGTAATTAATAACAATATGCTTTTGGAAGCATAATACTTAACATAGTTCTTTTGGGAGCATAATATTTAACATAGTTCTTGTTTGATGTGTAAGATTTTTTGTTAATTAGCCAGAGATTAAAAAAATGGTTATTGTGAATTGTATTACTATAAATGTGGATATGCATATATTACTAAAATATTCTGATTTTAGTCTCTTTGGAAAGATACCCAAGAGTGGTATAGCTGGATCATATAGTGTATCCATTCCAAATTTTCTGAGGAATCTTCACACAGATCTCCATAGAGGTTGCACTAATTTGCAATCCCACCAACAGTGTAGAAGAGTTTCAATTTCCCAACATTCTCACCAGCATTTATTGTTGTTTGACTTCTTGATGATCATCATTCTAATTAGGATTAGATAGAATCTCAGTGTAGTTTTGATTTACATCTTCCTAATTGCGAATGATGTTGAACCTTTTTTCCTGTATTTATTGGTCACTTGCATTTCTTCTTTTGTGAAGTTTCTATTTAGTTCAGTTGCTCATTTTTATTGGATTTTTATTTTAGTGTTAAGTCTTTTGAA
The DNA here is from genome assembly GCA_004027655.1 of Graphiurus murinus. NCBI lineage: Eukaryota > Metazoa > Chordata > Mammalia > Rodentia > Gliridae > Graphiurus > Graphiurus murinus. Next base: position 9,848 of record PVLC010018997.1, on the reverse strand, counting down.
TACTTTTTAATATTCTATCTATTAGTACTCTATCAGGGGACTAATGGGCCAAGATCTTCTCCAGTTCTGTAGATTCTCTCTTTAGGCTTTTGATGGTTTCTTTTGAAGTAGAAAGTTTGAGTAGAAACTTTTTAGTTTAATGCCATCTCATCTAGTAGTTATTGTTTTAATTTCCTGAGCTTTGGGGGTCTTATTGAGGAAGTTTCTACCTGTGCCTGTGTGTTGGAATTTTGGACCTATAAATGGATTACAAAATTATAAGATATATACACAATGGAATTCTACTCAGCAATAAAGAACAAAATTATGTCATTTGCAGGAACATGGCTGGACCTAGAGAATACTATGTTAAGTGAGATTATATAGTCACAGAAAATGAAGGGTCATATGTGAAAGCTAGGAAGTAAAGAGGATACCAGAGGGAATTCGGATAATGTTCTAATGGAGGGAGGGAGATGGTCTTGGCAAGGGATCTTTGGGGAAGAAGAATTAATGAAGGAATCACTTCCATTTTGTATATTATGACGTTATGTATATATGCGAGAAGATCAATGCCAACCTCAATCTCCTGCATGGGGAAGGGGGTGTGGAATGAGGAGGTAGCCAGGAGGAAAGCCCACCAAGTGCTATGTGCATGTATGTCACTATCACTGTGAACTACATTATGATATGAGACTCTAAGACACCAACAAAAGTATAAAAATTTCTATTTTTATAATATAGAGACAAGAAACAGAAGCTTACAATGGTTAAATAACTAGGTAAGAATATAGCTTGGGCAAGTGTGGTGCACATGCCTATAATCCCAGGACTTGAGAGGCTGATATAGGAAGATGACAGATTTGAGGTTAGCCTCAGCAACTTATTGAGACCCTCAGCAACTTAAGGAGTCCCTGTTTCAAACAGAAAAATAAAATGGGGCTGGAGGTATAGCTCAGAGATAGAACACCCCTGGATTCAATTCTCAGTACCACAAAAGAGAAAGATGGAAAGAAAGATATATATATATATATATATATATATATATATAGAGAGAGAGAGAGAGAGAGAGAGAAAAGATCAGAGACGAACCTAATGCCCAGACCCTCTAATTCCTAACACAGTGTGCTATCCAAAATACTGACCAAGAATATCAATACCACAGTTGACTTGTTGAAAGTTCCCATTTGTGTAACAAAGTAAAACCATAGTAATTGGTAGATCATTGTTACCAAAAGCCTAATCATACTATTGCTTCATACACATCCATAATGTATATGTAGTCCCTACAAGTTTTAAGGTGAAATTGATAGACTTAATTTCAATTTCATGCATTTTATAGCCTTCCATGCACTGCTTTCTATCATTTTAAATCATAATATCAAGGTCTAATCATGGTTTTTCTATCTTCTAGCTGTGAGATCCTGGGAAAATTATTCAACTTTTCTGGACTGGTATTTTTCATCAATAAAATAGGTATAATGAAAATAGCCACTACATAGTAGTATTGTGAGAACTGAATGCATTAATACAAGTAAAAGACAATAGTGTCTTGCACTTTTTAAAAATCCAATTATTGTTTACAAATATTGCTCAATTATTGTCCTTGAAAATAATTTAGGAAATCCTGTTTGAAAAGTATAATTGAGTATACTCAGATCCAATAAACATTGTATTTATGTGGGATGTATACTACAGTTAAATACTCAACTCTTTAAAAAGCACCTTTTTCCCCATTGATGAGCAACTCATTAGTCATGATTCTGTTCTTGGGAAAGTGCATGTGGAACAGAAACCTTACCTTTCTCTCCCTAAGAAAACGAATATCACCTAAGTATCTACTGTACATTCATATACTCATCCTGAAAAATCTCATATAAAGTTTTTACTCAAGAGTTCCAAATTCAAGGCAGGTCTCTGATTTGATTTGGTCAATTATTGCTTTTGTCTTTGTGCAATAAGAATACAAACACTCGTTCTGTAGCCAATGAGTGAACTGAGTGTGAACCCCTCCTGAAGACTCTTTCATGGTAGTGATTAATGGGCTGCAAGGATTTTGAAATAAGAACCTGAAACCGCATACTAGTCATAGAGTTGGCTAAATATTTTGTTTGGGTGCTCACACCCAACCTCCAGATAACCTTATGTTGACCCTGTATTCTAAACCAGGAAGGAAAGCCTGGGGTTTTCAAGAGGGAGATTTGTGGTTGGGGTTTGGTCTATCTATAAAAAGCACTGTGGCACATGGTCTTAACGAAGTTCATCTTCCAAGTCTCTGACCGGCAGAGCATGAGGTTCTCACAGAAGCCAGTTGTGACAGCTGGAATCTGGCATCCACGGCCTCTCAGCACAGGCTGCTGATCCCAGACTGATAGTTTTGAAACCCTAAAACAAGTCTCTTACCATTGGTAAAATGTGTTTCAGCAGGCGCCAGAGAGGAATGTTACTGCCCTGTCCCTGCCAGAAAGGAGTCTCATCCCAGTGTAACTCTGAAGAACTTCTGGGGTCTTAGCTCCTGCCTGATTCGGAGATTATGTTTCTCTGTCCATGGCAGGATGCTGGCCAAAGTGCGAGCTTTGTTTAAACATATGGAAAGAATGGCAAGATCAGCAAAGACCCTTAAGGCAAATGTCAAAAGGTCATTGCCATATATGGGAATTGAACAACAAGCACTGAGGGCAGGCAATTTGTCTGAATCTTGGAGAAGCAATTCTTTTGGTCTTTTATATTTTTTTAAATTTATTTTTTCAATTTTAGATACCTGTTGTCTAATTTGTATCTGCTTTGAATCTAATGCAAAAAAGCATAAATATATCATAAACATGTTTATTTAGAAGACAAAACTCAATTTCTAGGTGATATATGTATTTTATTTCCATCTTTAATTTTTCATTTTGATGCTTGAGATACAAATTATTGCTTCTATCAAAAAAATGTACAAATCACTAAAGAAAAAGTAACTTATATAATAGTTCCTTCTTTGTAGCATCTTTAAGGAAAATGACTCTTAGAGGTTCAGCAATATTTGATTAATTTGTGATCAGTAGCAACTAAATGCTATGTAATATTTATGCAAACATATATAAATATCCCTAAGCGATTCAAGTCCTTGTTCTGGCACTTATGAGTGCGTGGTCTTAGGCAAGTCTCCAAGCCTCTAGAAACCTACATTTCCTAAAGTAAATAAATAACAATAATAAAGTTATGTGATGCTTGTGAATATTTAATCCATAAGCATGAAAATAGCCTTTGAAAATAAGTAACATAATGGATTATTGTATTGTAATAATTTTACTAATGTGTATTCAATTCAATCTTTAAATTTCTATTTATAAAGTCAAATTAAAATGATAATATTGGTAGGCTTAGAAAATTAAATCAAGAGTTTTAAATCACACATACTTGAGTAGGAAAAAATAAATAAATCCAAGAACATGAAAAGTTTAGCCAGGCCTATTGGAGTCAGAAGAACTGTAATAATTGCCCCCTAGAATCTGAAGGGGTCAGCCAAGAGGTACTTCTGAGACTGGAGGACTCCAGCATGCTCCAAACGCCCAGTAAGGAATCCTGGGCTAGAAATATTGATTTTTTTTTTCTTAGTCATCGTCTATTTCAGGGACAATAGAAGCTGTTAAGAGAAATGAATTCACAGAGACTTTACAAAATGAGTATAAATAAAGACCTAAGATTAAGCCGGGTGTGGTGGCACACGCTTATAATCCCAGCATTCGGGAGGCTGAGACCGGAGGATCCGGGTTCGCGGCCAGCCTCAGCTACCTAGTGAGGCACTACACAACTTAGTGAGACCCGGTTTCGAAATAAAGAGTAAAAAATAGGGCTAGGGGTGTAGCTCGAAGGTAGAATGCCCCTGAGCTCAATCCCCAGTACCGCAAAAAAAAAAAAAAAAAAGACCTAAGATTGAACTCTCAGAGGAGGGAGGAACAGTATTTAAGGATGGCTTGGAAAGAAATGAGACAATCTAAACCTGAAAAGCAATGCCTAGAGAATTAGGAGAAGAACCTACATGGAATAGTTTTCCTGAGAGCTAATGAGCAAGGTTCCAACAAGTAAGATCCTGTCATTGGTCATCGTGTCAATGTTATAGAGAAGTCAAATGAGATGAAAGTTGGAAAGCGTACTACAAAGAGCCCAGTAAAGAAACAACGGGACTGACTTAAACTGAATGATGAGGGAAAGGTCTAGATTTTAGTGAGTTGAGACCTGAATTGCAACGAAGTAAAGAGAGGTGGCACATGCAGACCTTTCCACACTGGATGTTTTAAACCAGGAGACAGTTGATACAGAAAATATCCTTAGATAGATGAGGGAAAATGCAATCACAGGAGAGGAAACAGGATTACAGATAGAGCTCAGAGGGTAAAAACATTGTGCAGGTAGGAAATCTAATCTTGGACTACAGAAAGCAAGCATGGAAGGCGACTAGGATCACACAGAAAGGGAAGTTTATGGGTCTAGAGAAGGAAGGAAATTGGGGATCTCAATTTCACATCAGAAATGCTCAGTTTCAGTATAATGCTATATTTACCATATTACGATAGAGCTCAATGGAATTAAGAAAATTTTAACTTGAGTTATTGATTTTTATAGCTAAATATTGGCCAATAGACATATGCAAGCAAAACACAGTTACTAGCAATTTGTTGATTATTTCATTCATTCATTCATTCATTCATTCATTCATTCATTCATTCAATAAAAACATAGGGAGTGTCAGAAAATGTTTCTACTCAGGGTTTAAGAAAAGAGGTGAGATTTAGTTCCAACATAAAAGATTATAATTAACCATACAATGCTATGGCTTGACTGTAAGAATTCTTAGACATCAGAATTTATTTTTTTGTGAGAAAATCAAGTACAGCTGTCTGAAAAACATACCACGGTTACTGTTTTGTCTGAGACTATTTAATATGTAAGCATAAACCTGCTGCGTAGATGGGGGCAGACAATGTATCACGTTCAAGGAATGAATCTCTAAAACACTTCTGGGACATGAAAATGCTTCTGAGACTATGAAATTTAATCTTATAGGACAACTGGTCTCAAAAATTTAAAAGCAAGACAGAATGTTGATCTCTAATATTTTTCCAATTTGCCAAGTTTCACAAAGCAGTAAATGTAATATGTATTTGTACTAGTCATAAATGTTTAATAACATAACAAAGAAATTTGTTAATACTTGAATTTAGCATATTTGGGTTTAGACATCCATACGGAGAAATAAATCTGACGTATGAGAAGTTATTCTAAATACACAGGCGTTTGTGTGTATGTGTGAACAACATTATGTAAAATTTTTAAATAAGTCTCGTGAGCACTAAAATTTAGCATGTGTGTATATAGTATTAATTTTTAAATGTTTACAATTTAAGTGTGATATGCATTTACTAGGTAGATTTAATTAGATTTGTTTTTACTTTTGTTTTTTTACTGGGAGTTAAATTCAGGGGCATTCTACCTCTGTGATACAGTCCCAGGACTTTTTATTTTTTATTTTATTTTATTTATTTTTATTAATTGGTGCATTGTAATCATACATCTTTGTTAGGTACAAGCTAATAAAGGCATATATGATGCACACATTTCTCATTTAACTACTTCCCCAATTCCCACTTCACTCCCTCCTTCTCAAGTTCAGTTTAGTGATTGATTTTGATATATTTGTGAAAGTACATCATGTGCATTAGGGTGTCTCCCTCTCTGTCAGTTAAGTCAGACTTAACTGACCATCAGTTAAGTCAACTTCTTGGCTTATCTAGGGTTTCTCCGTTTTCATCTGGAGTCCCTCTTATGCCCCATCATCTCCCTAGCATCTCTGCATATTAGGGAGAACATATGTTGTTTTATTCTTTGTGACTGACTAATCTCACTTAACATAATGTTTTCCAGTTCCATCCTTTTCCATGCAAATAACATGATTTTGTTCTTCTTTATGGCTCAGTAAAATTCCATTGTGTACATATCCCATAGTTTTGTAATCCATTCATCTGTGGATGGCCATCTTGGCTGCTTCCATAGTTTGGCTATTGTGAATTGTGCAGCTATAAACATAGATACACATGTGTTGGTCTGATAGTTTGGTTTCCATTCTTTTGGGTAGATACCCAGAAGTAGTATTGCTGGATCATATGGTAGGTTCACTCCCATTCGTCTGAGGATCCTCCATACTGTTTTCCAAAGTGGTTGCAATAATTTGCAATCCCACCAGCAATGTCCTAGGGTTCCCACCTCTCCACACCCTCGCCAGCAGTTGTTGTTGTTCATGTTTTTTATGATTACCATTCTGATTGGAGTTAGGTGAAATCTCAAGGTAGTTGCGATTTGCATCTCTCTAATTGCTAATGATGTAGTACATTTCCTCATACATTTATTGGCCATTTGTATTTATTCTTTTGTGAGGTGTCTATTTAGATCCTTTGTCCATTTTTTGATTGGGTTGCTGGTTTTCTTAGCTGTGATTTTCTTGAGTTCTCTGTATTACTAGATATTAGACCTATCAGAAGAGTAGCTGACAAAAATTTTCTCCCACTCTGTGGGCTCTCTGTTGAGGTTCTTGATAGTTTCCTTTGCTACACAGAAACACTTCAGTTTAGTGCAATCCCATGTATTGATCTTCCTTTGAGTTGCTTGTGCTTTTGGAGTCTTGTTGAGAAAGCTTTCACCTGTGCCTATGTGTTGAAGTATTGGTCCTATGCCCTCTTCAAGTAGCTGTAAGGTCTCTGGCCTGATTCCAGATATTTGGTCCACCTTGAGTTGACTCTTGTGCAGGGTGAGAAAGTGGGGTTTATTTCCATTTTCCTGCATATGGTTAACCAATTTTGCTAACACCATTTGTTAAAGAGGCTATCTTTTTTCCAGTTATATTTTTGGCTCCTTTGTCAAAACTCAATTGACTGTAAGCACGTGGGCCTGTTTCTGAAACTTCTATTCTGCTCCATTGGTCTATGTGTCTTTTTGTGCCAATACCATGCTGTTTTTATTACTGTGGCTTTGTAGTCGAGTTTAAAGTCAGGTATTGTGATACTTCCTACATGGTTCTTGTTGCTAAGAACTACTTTGGCTATTCTGGGCTTTTTGTTGTTCCAGATGAATTTAAGGACTGATTTTTCTATGTCTGTGAGGAGCACCCTTGGTAATTTCATTGGTATTGCATTGAATTTGTAGATCAGTTTTGGGAGGATGGCCATATTGATGATATTTATTCTGCCTATCCAACAGCATGGAAGATCTTTCCATCTTCTAATGTCTTCATCAATTTCTTTTTTGAAAATTTTATAGTTTATAGAGATCTTTTACCTCTTTAGTTAGGTTTATCCCTAAGGATTTTATTTTTCAGGGTGCTACTGTGAGTGGAATTGTTTTTTGGGTTTCTTTTTCAGTGGATTTATGGTTAGCATACAGGAAAGCTTCTGATTGTTTAAGATTGATTTTGTATCTAGACACTGCTGAATTTTTTGATCAGTGCTATAAGTTTTTTGGTTGACTTCATTGGGTCTTCTAAGTATAGTATTATGTCATCTATAAAAAGGGATAGTTTTAGTTCTTCTTTTCCTATTTTTACACATTTGATTTCCTTCTCTTGCCTTATTACTCTGGCTAGAGTCTCAAGTACTATATTGAACAGAAGAGGTTATTAATGGACATCCTTGTGTTGTTCCAGTTTTTAATGAGAACTCTTGCAGTTTTTCTCCATTTAATAGATTTTGGCTGTAGGCCTATTGTATATTGCCTCTATGATGGGGAGGTATGCTCCTTCTATTCTGATTCTCTGCAGTGCTTTTAGCATGAATGGGTGTTGGATCTTGTCAAATGCTTTTTCAACATCAATTGAGATGATCATGTGATTTTTGTCTTTGATTCTGTTTATGTGGTGAATTACATGGATTGTTTTTCATATGTTGAACCAGCCTTGTATCCCTGGGATGAACCCGACTTGGTCATGGTGTATAATTTTCTTGATGTGATATTGAATGCACATTGCTAGTATTTTGTTTAGCAGTTTTTTATCTAAGTTCATCAATGATATAGGCCTAAGTTTTCTTTTCTTGAGTTGTCTTTATTTGGCTTTTGTATTAATGTGATGTTGTTGGCTTCATAGAATGTGTTTGGGAGGGTCCCGTTTCTTTCTGTTTCACAGAATAGTTTGAGGAATATTGGGATTAGCTCTTCTATAAATGTTTTATATAATTCAGTTGGAAAACCATACGGCCCTGGGCTTTTGTTTGATGATGAACTCTTTATTGCTGTTTCTATCTCTTTTATTGCTATTGGTCATTTTGTTTTCTATATCTCCTTGACATAATTTAGGAAGGTTATATGTGTCTAGAAATTTGTCAATTTCTTCTAGATTTTCCATTTTGGGGGAGTATAATTTTTCAAAATAGTTTCTGATGATCCTCTGTATTTCCATACTGTCGGTGGTAATATCACCTTTTTCATCTCTTATTTTGGTAATTTGGGTTGATTCTCTCTTTCTTTAGGTTAGGTTGGCCAATGGTTTATCTATCTTGCTTATTTTTTCAAGAAACCAACTTTTGTATTTGTTGATTTTTTGTATGATCATTTTATTCTCTATTTCATTAATTTCTGCTCTGATTTTCATAATTTCCTGTCTTCTACTAGCTTTGGGGTTAGACTCTTCTTGTTTTTCGAGTGCTTTGAGCTGTGTCATTAGGTTATTTATTTGGTGATTTTCTGTTCTTCTTATGTGGGCACTCAGTGCTATAAATTTTCCTCTTAGTACTGCCTTCAAATTGTCCCAGAGGTTTTGATATGTTGTGTCTCTGTTTTCATTGGTTTCTAGGAATCTTTTTTTAATTTCTCCTCTTAATTATTCCATTACCCAAATCCTCATTCAGCAGTGTGGTGTTCAGTCTCCATGTGTTTACATGGCTACTCTGGGGCTTCTTAGAGTTTATTTCTAGTTTCACTCCATTGTGGTCTGAAAAGATGTAGGGAATTACGTTACATTTTTTTGAGTTTACAAGTGCTCACTTTGTGGCTCATAATGTGGTCTATGGAGAAGGTTCCATGTCCAGCTGAGAAAAATGTGAATTCAGTTGTAGTTTGGTGAAAGAGTCTATATGTGTCTAATAGGTCCATTTGGTTTATGGTATTCTTTAGGTCTGAGGCATGTTTACTGACCTTTTGTTAAGAAGATCGGTCTAGTGATGTTAGAGGAGTATTGAAGTCTCCCAGTATTAGTGTATTGGGACCTATGTGTATCTTTTTATCATACAGAGTTTGTTTTATGAAGGTGGCTGCACCTATGTTTGGGGCATAGATGTTGATAATTATTATTTCCTCTTGCTGGATTGTTCCTTTTTACTAGTAAAGAATGACCTGCTTTTTCTCTTCTGATAAGTTTAGGCTTGAAATCTAATTTATCTGATATCATGATTGCTACTCCTGCTTGTCTTTGGGTTCCCTTGGCATGGATTACCTTACTCCAGCCCTTCACCTTTAGTTTGTGGGAATCATTGCTTATAAGGTGTATTTCGTGCAGGCAGCATATAGATGGGCTCTGTGTTTTAATCCATTTTGCCACCTTGTGCCTTTTTTTGGGGAGTTGAGACCATTTATATTCAGTGTGATTATTGAGAGATGATTTTTAACTCCTAACATTTTGAGTTTTGACTTCTGTTTTAGGTGGTGTTTATTCTTCTTTGCTTAGTTATTTTCTTTTTTTTTTTTTTTTTTTTTTTTTTTTTTTTTTTTTTTTTTTTTTTTTTTTTTTTTTTTTTTTTTTTTTTTTTTTTTTTTTTTTTTTTTTTTTTTTTTTTTTTTTTTTTTTTTTTTTTTTTTTTTTTTTTTTTTTTTTTTTTTTTTTTTTTTTTTTTTTTTTTTTTTTT
>PVLC010018996.1:0-31278 GCA_004027655.1 Graphiurus murinus | reverse complement strand
CCAGCATTCGGGAGGCTGAGACCGGAGGATCCGGGTTCGAGGCCAGCCTCAGCCACCTAAGTGAGGCACTCCGCAACTTAGTGAGACCCGGTTTCAAAATAAAGAGTAAAAAACAGGGCTGGGGGTATAGCTCGGAGGTAGAGTGCCCCTGAGTTCAACCCCCAGTACCGCAAAAAAAAAAAAAAAAAAAAAAAAAAAAAAAAAAAAAAAAAAAAAAAAAAAAAAAAAAAAAAAAGTCAACTATTTTATGTGTACCAGATTGGCAAAGAAATTTTAAGTCTAACAATCTCAGACACTCCCAAAGATGTGGAATAATGTGAATTCTCATACATTACTGGTAGGTGGTGGTTTGCTTCAATGATTTTGGAATAAAATCCTTGAAATTATCTAGTGGAACAAAAGCTGCAAACATCCTATGATCCAGCAATTCTACTCTCAGGTGCATATACCCTGAATCACAGGAGGAATTGAGTGACTTGTTTTGTATATGGAGAGAGTAAATATCTTAGGCTTTGAAGACCAAATGGTTTTTGTAGCAACTACTCAGATCTGCCTGTTACAAAGAAACAGCCATAGCTAGATACATAAATGAATGAATATGCTATATTCCATTATAACTTTATTAACACAACAGGTATCCTGCTAGTCAATTTCCCAATTTATGCTCTAGAGAAACTCCAAGAGACATATTCAAGAATGTCCAAAGCAAAAATTTATTTATTTATTTAAGAAGCCATGTGTAGTGGTGCTTGCCACTTAGAAGGCTGAGACAGAGGTAAGTTCTAAGTCAGCCTTAGCAATTTAGTGAGACTCTATCTCAAAAATTAAAAGGGTTGGGGGTAACTCAGTGATAGAATGCCCCAGGGTGCAACCCCAGTACCACCAACATAAATAAATAAATTTTTTTTTAAAAAAGGAAAAGAGAAAATATTCAAGCAGCATAGTTCATCACAGAAATATACTGGAAATAACCTAAATGTCCATCAACTGTAAAACAAGTAAATAAATTGTGATATAAGCAGTAAAGAGAACACTATAGAGAGTGCTAAAATAAACTATAACTATAATGCAACAACCTGTATGAATCTCAGGAACATGATGAGTATAAAAATTTTATACAAAGTTCAAAAACATATACAAGTAAATAATTTGTTTAGAATAAAATTATAAAGATACAAAGGAATAATACACACAAAATTTATGACAATAGTTATTTCTATATTGTAGAGCAAGAGATAAGATAGGGAAGCCCTATATTATTAAAACAAAAATTGTATTATTTTTTTCTGGATAAGAGAAGATGAGTGATTTTTCTCTTTTACAGAAGTGGATGGAAGGGGGTATGATATCTAAACTACAAAACTAATTTTACTCACATTTTTTTTTATTTTTGAGAAGGAATTCATTTTTTGCAAATTAAGTTCCAAAATAGATTAAAATACAGTTGTATTTCCCAAGAATCCTGGTCTTTTGTGGTATAGAAACAACTGAACCACATAATCTTTATGATAGTTTTGGGGGCTAGTAATATCGCTCTAAGATTAGTTGTTACCCATGAATCCATGAAACAAAAAAAAGTCCATTTAAAAAATGATGAGATGAGCCGAGTGTGGTGGCGCACGCTTGTAATCCCAGCATTCGGGAGACTGAGACCAGAGGATCCAGGTTCGCGGCCAGCTTGAGCTACCTAGTGAGGCACTCCGCAACTTACTGAGACTCGGTTTCAAAATGAAGAATAAAAAATAGGGCTGGGGGTGTAGCTCGGAGGTAGAATGCCACTGAGTTCAATCCCCAGTACCGAAAGAAATAAAATAAAATAAAAATAAAAAATGATGAGATACAGCCTGGCGAGGTGGCACACCTTGTAATCTCAGTACTTGGGAGGCTACCAGAGGATCGAGGTTCTCGGTCAGCCTCAGCTAGTTAGTGAGGCTCTCCGCAGCTTAGTGAGATCCCATTTCCAAATAAAGAATAAAAAATAGGACTGGGGGTGTAGCTGGGAGGTAGAATGTCCCGGGGTTGAATCTCCAGCACCGCCAAAAAAAAAAAAAAAAAGACTTCTGTAAACAAAACATTATTTAATCAACCAAAAAAAGAAGCAAAGCAAAATTAGGCTCTGATATAAACCTATTTAATAATATACCTAAATATTTGTACAAGTTTGGTTAACTGATAGATTTCTATACATGGTGAATAAAAATATTTCTGTAAAAGTATAAATATTATCATGATACTTAAAAGAAATATTCTCAGGCTAATGAGAGGACAGAAATCTATACAATATATCCAAAGGTCTTTAAACAATGTTTCTTAAACAACAACAAAAGAATCTCTGCAACTGATTTGTCACATCAGTAAATGTATATAAAAAGTTGTATTTAGCAATCTGAACTGGTTTTATTGTTTTGTTCTAAATTGGAATGGTTGATTTCAAATATTTCTGCATAAAGACAGAAATATTTAAGAACAATATCAAGAAGTCAATGTACTATGTGTATATTACAACTAAAGTTTATTTTTGGAAATAAATTATTAAAAATGTATTCATATGAACATATCAGCAACCCAAGCATGGTTGTGTAGACCTGTAATCCCAGTACTGGGGAGGCTGAAACAGGAAGAACATAAATTCAAGGGCAGCCTCAGCAGCAGAGCAATACTCTTGTTTCAAAACAAAAAATAGGAAGGGCTGGGGGTGTAGCTTAAAGTAGAATGTCCCTGGGTTCAATCTCCAGTACCACAAAAACAAAATAAGACCAAAAAAAAAAGAAAAAAAAAATCCCCCAGCACATATGGAGACATATTTATATAGGAACTAATGATTTCTATTTATCTTAATATTTTACTTTCAAAGTAGAAATTTTCTTTCAGAAAGTTTTCACCAGATAAAGCATTTTAACTGTTAAAGCTTGGGCATTTATTTCCCTAGTAAACATGAACATTAATTACCTCCAGCTAGGAATATGATTATAATGAAAGTAAAACTAATTTCTGGCTTCAACAAAATAATACAAAAATGTTACTTTCTATATTTTATTTTTCCTTGTAAAAAAGATATTATTACTAAAAATTTACTAGCATAATTAGAAGAAAAACTGTGTTAAGAAAATAAAAATTCATTTTGCTATTATACTTTGAACAAAATGACTGGTTCCATAAAAAGAACTTTTATCATCAAGGATCACTTACAATTAAAATGGTCTTTTTTTCAAAATTTTATTTAACTTACCACAGAATTAAAAATATATTCAGATAATTCTGTTTTTGATAAAGTTTTCTGGTTAGACTTTATAGAAGCATGAATTACACAATATGAGTTACTATTATTTATGGGAGGCAGGTTTAAATTATCTTCCATAGCCAGGCGTGGTGGCACACGCTTGTAATCCCAGGTGAGACCAGAGGATCCGGGTTCGCAGCTAGCCTCTCAAAATAAAGAATAAAAAATAAGGCTGGAGGTGTAGCTCGGAGGTAGAATGCCCCTGAGCTCAATCCCCAGTACTGCAAAAAAAAAAAAAAAAAAAAAAAACTTCCATTAAAAACTTAATTTTTCCCCACCCCACAAGATTATATATAAGACCATCTTATTTGGGAGTACGGGGAGGTCAAGTTAAGCAAAGTCTCTCAACAGTAATACATTTGTTTATGAGTACAGTTTTAAATACTTTTTAAAAGTATATAGACAAATATTTATTCCATTATTGAAAAATACATTTAAAGGGGCAGAAGGAATCCGAGTATCTAGATTTATTTCCAAGTCCTCAGGCTTCTTTTGCCACGAGTAGTCAAGTTTGCAAGAGAGATCTGAATTCCCAGGAAACAGCTACATTACCATTATAGAAGTTCACAGGCACACAGGAACCACACTCTGAAGCGAGACTACACATGCAATCTTCCATTCTTGCCACCTACGTTACATGCAATATAACCCAGTTCTGTCTATGTTTCCTGCTGCCTTCCCGGATAGTTCCAAAGCAAATCCCAGCTCTCTAAATCTCACGGCATACTTTACATTCTAAGGAAATCCTCTCAGTCCAGATGGCCTACTACAAAGCACTTTTATGTTGGCACAAATAAAAACTTCTTTAGATAGCTCTTCTCCTGTCCCTTTGCTCTCTGAATTAAGACTAGTTTTCTACATTTAGTTGTTTATTTATTTTTCTAAAGAGAGACAAAGCGATTGGACAGAAAGCAAACAGAGCATGTGGGCAAAGAGGGTAGGGTACAGATAAAAACTTGTGCTGCTTTGGCAGTGGCTAAATCCCAGGCGGCAGAAACACATGAATAAATGCCCTGCAAGAATGTCCACTACAATAATTTAGTTGTCCCAGGACACTACTTTTCTGATCTTTTAACTGGTTAACAGTAAGGTACTACTGCTTCAAATACAAAATCCAGGTTTTCCTTCAGAAACTGCAACACAAAACATAATTTATATAAATAACAGAGTTGAAAGACCCCAAAGTGAATATTTTTTCTAGTAGGAAATAAACATTGTCTGTGCAAAGTGGCAAGTCGTGTTTCCTTTTATTTAAATCAAAATGAAATCACATGAACTATAAAGTTTTATTCATTTTTAAAACAAATATTAAGACAATGGCTGATATACTATAACAATTTCACTAAGCTAATAGAATTGAAAAAGTCATTTTTCATAACACATTAACTTTCCAAATTATTTAAGAATATTACAACTGCAGTAGTATTAAATAACTTACAATAATGAACAACTCACAACTGATCAAATGTTCCTTTTTTAAACTACCAATACTTAAAAACAATGTCAATGTATAGAGAATTCAAATTATAAATATCTTCAGTCTGTCTAACAAAACCACATAATACCAGATGACAATTAATTAATGTAATTAATGAAACATTTTTATTAAGTTTCATTTTATCAGTATTTTGACAGTTGGCATTCTAATAGTTGGCTGAGTAACTTTTAAGTTTCTGCAATTTTAAGTATATTAGAAGCTTTGGGTATCAAGTAGAAGAAAGATATGTTGAGCCAAGCATGGTGGCGCATGCTTGTAATTCCAGTACTTGGGAGGCTGAGACTGGAGGATCCAGGTTCGCGGCCAGCCTCAGCTACTTGATGAGGCTCTCTGCAACTTAGTGAGACCCTGTTTCAGAATGGAGAATTAAAAAATAGGGCTGGGGGTGTAGCTTGGAGGTAGAATGCCCCTGAGTTCCATCCCCAGTACCACAAAAAAAAAAAAAAAAAAAAAAGAAAAAGAAAGATATGTTATGTTACTTTTGTTAACAGAGCTCCTTTCTGATCCCTAGGAAAGTGTAACTGACTGATTACTTATATAAATGATAGTTCCAAATTTTTCTCTTAGCTTGAACATAATTAGATAATTAAAGAAGGTTATTCAACAAATTGAATTCTATAATCATTGGGATACAGTCTTGTAAAAGACAATTTGAGTCCTACACTGAGTCAGGATTATACTTAATCCATCAAATCAGTGGATTTTCTTTTTTTTTTGGTGGTACTGGGAATTGAATCCAAAGGCATTTTACCTCCAAGCTACACCCTCAGACTGTCTTTATTTATTTAGAAAAGAGTCTCACTAGGTTGCTGAGAGCCTCCCTAAATTGCTGAGGCTGTTCTAGAAACTGTGATCCTCCTCTCTCAGCCTCCCAAGTAATAGGATTATAAGCATGCACCATCGTGTCTGATGAGTATCTTGTTTTATTAAAAGATTTTTCAGAGGAAACAATTCTTAATTATCAAGGTATATTCTTCCTCAAATTAACCTTTACCTTAAAAAAAAAAATCTAGATTCTTCATGTTATCAGTCCAGTACATTTCTTGTTGTTTGGCCTTCTGTGAAATAGATGGTCACTAGAAACCGTTAACAGTTGTCTTTTAGGCCTTTTGCTGTGCTCTAATTAAGTTATTTACATAATACAGACATAAAGAGAGTTTTCTGCCTATGAAAAAAAAAGATGCTCTTTAGGATTCTTAAAATATGGTTCTAAACTACATTTAGTCATGTTTTTGTGGGCATACTTTTATTATCCTAATAAAGGTAATGAAGTATGCTGCTTGCTTACTGGGACTGTCTTTAAAACATATGTCCAAATATCAGATCTATCAGCAAATATTATGGCCAGTCCCTCACTAAAGAAAATGGTCTGAATTTGATGTGACTTTTGAGTATGAAGATTTATTCTGTGGAAGACACAGAGAATTTGATCTGGGCTCTGACCATCTCACTTTTGGAAAATCCCTAGAGAATTGACTGAATCTAAATAGTTTTGAACTTCTACATTTAAGGTTATACAGACTTGTTAGGGAAATGTTTAGGGATCACAAAACTTGTACATGGTATCCACCATGCATGATAATATTCTATATAGGCAAAAATACAAAGCTCTATGACTACTTACATAAAATAAAAATCCTACATATTCAGCATATAAATTATAAGGGGGTAAGATATTCTAAACTGAAAAATCTAAATAACATTGTTATCACTATCCTGAATTTTATACTAGTTTTAGGAAAACACAAAGGTACTTTCTAACAACCTGTAAAGTACAAAAAACTACTGTTCTTATACCTTTCCTGAGCCTGAAAAGTTTAGAAGTTATTAAATCAGTGCTTACTTGTTTATGCTATTAAAATTATCAAACTATTCCCTTCTAGTTGAGCAGCAAAGGCACAATTTATATGGCTGCTGAGAAAAAGGAAAAAAAGGGGGAGACATAGGACTAACCTGAAGTTAAAGCACCCATTTGTAGTATGAAGGCTAATTTAAACCATATATAAAGTATAAATTGGAAAGATATAATCCCTGAAGATTTAAAAAATTAGCAGAAGTTCTTCACTTGAATATAGTTCCATTTATTCCCCCCCCTCCCTTATAATCAATCAAATAGGAGAGTGGTAAATCAATTCTGATATATCTATACGAATGAACTACACATAGCAATAAAAATGAACTACAACTACACAAATCTTACAAATATGATGCTAAACAAAAGCCAGACATAAGAAGCCATACTGTGTGATTAAAATACAACTCGAATTAACCTGTGGTGTCAGAAATCAAGGTAGTGGCTACACTTAGATAGGGAAGGAGGAAAGGACAGTAGTGACTGGAAAGCGTCACCAGAGTGCTTCCAGGGTTCTGGCAGTGTTTTGTAACCTATGTTCTGTGTCACCATGAGTATACCTTTTCTGTGCATATGCTGTGTTTTCATAAAAAGTTTACATTAAAAACAAAAGGAAAAAAGCTATGAGATAGCCGGGCGTGGTGGCGCACGCTTGTAATCCAGCATTTGGGAGGCTGAGACCGGAGGATCCGGGTTCGCGGCCAGCCTCAGCTACTTAGTGAGGCACTCCGCAACTTAGTGAGACTCGGTTTCAAAATAAAGAATAAAAAATAGGGCTGGGGGTGTAGCTTGGAGGTAGAATGCCCCTGAGTTCAACCCCCAGTACCACACACACACACATACACACACACACACACACAAAAGCTATGAGATAATATTTTATATCTGAAACAGGTATTCCAGTGCTTCATTCTCAATACTTTACACTAATGTGCTCATGGCACAAAATGATTTAATTTTAGAAAGTGGCTTGAAGATCACATAAACCAAATAAGAATGCAGAAACTGACTTACAATAAATGGCACAATGCTGCACTAGGAGGGCACTGGAAAATTGTATGAAGATAAAGAAATGCATAAAATGGATCATAGTCCCTTTGACTGTTGCACTGAATACATGCACATACAGTAAGCTGTGTGTGTGTGTGTGTGTGTGTGTGTGTGTGTGTGTGTGCGCGCGCGTGTTAATGTCACTGGGGATTGAATTCAGGAGTATTCTACTTCTGAGCTACACCCCAACCTTATTTTATTTTTATTTTGAAACAGGATCTCACTAGGTTGATGAGAGTCTCAATATGCTGCTGAGGCTGTTCTTGAACCTGAAATTCTCCTGTCTCACCCTCCCAAATACTGGGATTACAGGAGTGCACTGCCATACCCAACTACAAGTATATCTCCATGTCATGCCAATACATCTGCTAATTGACTAGAAATGAATTCTAAACAAAAAGAAAACTAAAAAATTTAAGTGATCAGTTGGGTAGGGGAAATTTCTAAAACTGCTTGGATCTCAAAATAGTCTCAAATATTAACAAAACAGTGTAATTTCTTATGATAAAACATATATCACAGCCGGGCGTGGTGGCACATGCTTGTAATACCAGCATTTGGGAGGCTGAGACCAGAGGATCCAGGTTTGCGGCCAGCCCTCAGCTACCTAGTGAGGCACTCCGCAACTTAGTGAGACCTTGTTTCAAAATAAAGAATAAAAAATAGGGCTCGGGGTATAGCTCAGAGGTAGAATACCCCTGAGTTCAATCCCCAGTACTGCCAAAAAAAAAAACCCCAAAAAATATATATCACAACAATTCTACTGTAGAGTCTGTTTTGAATATATTTCCCTCCCTTCTCTTTAAAATGGTAATGCAATTAAGTAAAATTTTTAAACGAATATCAGAAGGTAAACTTGGAAGTCTAATATTAACTTAATACATTATTAAAGTTGATATCAAATACACACTAGTTCAAATTTCAAACAACACACATTATTTTGTAAGTAAATTACACAGTAAACTAGAAATTTTTCATTAAGAAATTTAAAAACAACATCAAATACCAGTTAACCTTAACAGATTGTTAAAACAACTCCAAAGCACAATGTCTAAAGAAAGTCATAATATTTTTACTTATATATACTTAGTTACATAGGATTGGGAAGAAAATACTACTGATTGCTGGTAGCCTAAGTTTACATTACCTACCAAGACAAAGGGTAAATATTATCCTAGTCAGACCACTGGCAACACTGCAGTAACAGAAACAAAATTGCACAACTTAAATTTCATTGTTTCAATGAGAAAATATGTAACATTCTTGGAAAGAGGAAGATTTTAACCTCTCTAAATGGCACTTTATTGCTGATTTTAAATCCCCAAATCTTTTAATAATTAGAACTGAGTTACTGAGGCATATCATACTTTAAAGCAGTAAAGGGGACTAATGCATTGGTTCAGATACTTTTAAACTGTTCTACTTTATACCAACACAAGAATCCACTCAATTCAACTTCCTATGTACTTTCTGACCCAAAATTACTTTTCTCTCTATCTCATATACCTAGCCTCGGGATGCACTATAGGTCTCACCTCCAAGTTGTCCTTTTTATTCCATTCAACAGGGAATCCTTACTTTCCTAAACTCATATATCACCTGTACCATTGAGTACTTAATACCCTGAAGTATATGACTGATTTTGCTTTTCAAACTGGGCTTATAGACTGTCAGCCAAATCTACCTGCAAGCCTCTTTAGGATAGGAATTTTATACTTACATATCTACTATGGTAGGAACCAACCACATTACAGGGCTTTCAATAAACGATAAAAGCAAATACTAAAAAAGAGGTATAGCTGCAAAGGGAATGGTATGCCCCAGTGAAGTGCAAGCGAAACATGTTAATGTACCCCTCCCAATTACTCTGAGCAGCAACTCTGTTTCTCATACCTCTTTAACACTATGCTATTATTAAAACATAGCCAATTTTTAAGATAAACATAAGAATTTTCCATAAACTGATTTCCCATCTATTGGGTGATATAAAATTTGATCTTAAAGTAGCCAAAAAACTAAGTCATTTTATAATGACAGATAGTAAGGAAGCTCTCCCCACTCCCATCCCAAAATATGGTGGGAGTATGTCAAAGGGACACAACAGCTGGTTCAACCAAAAGAGCTCTGACTAGGCCCAAATTAGAACATCTGAGCAACCAAGTAAAGTAGTATTAGATCATAATCCAAAGTATAAAATACGTATGAGTCCATGTTGCTATAAATAAATGAGTGAATAATAGAGAAGAGACAAATCTTCCACACAGGATTCTAACAAATTATGTAGGTATGCTGTCTTGTGAAGTATAGCTCCCTATTTCTTGAGTGTCAGCATGAATATGATCTCCTTCCAAAGAGTACAGTATGAAAAGAGTAACTTTATAAAAGAGAAAACTGACAAACACTGCCTCAGCTAGGTGATCAAGGTCAACATCAATGATGAATTATGGTGGTCACATGACTCTTGATATGTGATGAGAATGGTGCTTTACCTCTATGATCTTCCTCCCCAAACCCCCTAACCCCATTCTAACTATGTAATGCTTGATCAATATTCCTCAAAGCTGCTAGTCATCAAAAACAAGGAGAATCTGAGACAACTGTCATAGTCAAAAGCCTGAGAACTGGATGGGACCTTAGAACAAGAAAAAGAAATTAGATAAAAACTAAGGAAATAGGGTACAGCCCAGTGGCAGAGCCCATGTGCAAGGCCCTGGATTTAATTCCCTGGCACAGCCTCCCCTCCCCCCACCCCACCCCCCCAAAAACCCCACACAACAACTAAGGAAATCTGTATAAGCTGTGGACTTTAGTAAGGTTTGAAAAGTACTTATGAGAAAAGCCTTTCCAATCAAAAGGCACAATCAAGACCACTTACTAGTCATATTATCATTCTGTCTCCTACAAAGTAAAAAGAATATGCTTATAACACAAGACTGTTGTAGGAATTAAATCAGATCATGAACATCTGCTTTATAAACTGTAAAGCCTTGAATAGATGCTAGTCAATGTAAAAAGGAATAAAATCTGTTCTCTTGGGAAATAGATGGATATTAAAGGAATGTTAAAGGATTCTTCTGCTTTGTGGTATTTATATAAAATGGGAGTAGGGGCAGAAAGGTGAATATAAGAGTCTAAAAATTACTTTGTGTTTTCAAACCACGTTTTTAGTTATGTAAAGCCTTGAATTTCCAAATAACTGCTTTTAGTATCATCATAACATTTGTGATTATATTCTTTATTATTGTAATTTCTTATTCCTTTTACAATCAGTTCATAATAAAGATGCATCTTTACTTTAAAAACATGGTGGCACATGCTTGTAATTCCAGTACTTAGGAGGCTGAGACAGCTACTTAGTGAAACTCTCTGCAACTTAGTGAGACCCTGTTTCAAAATAAAGAATAAAAAATAGGGCTGGGGAGGTGTAGGTTGGAGGTAGACTGCCCCTGGGTTTAATTCCCAGTACCACAAAAATTAAAAATAAAAATAAAAAGTATAAAATTAAACTCGTGTTATTATACAGGATTAGTAGAGAATTTTGTAGTGAAGAGGCTGATTAGGATGGGCATATGTAGGGGCTTTTGGAGTGACTGACAAATTTTTATTTATTGTTCTGGATTGTGGTTACAAGGATGATCACATCATAATATTACACTAAGCTTACATTTGTCTTGACTTTTCTTTATCTGCTTAAAGAAAGAAAATATTCTTATAAAATAGGTATGTTGTAAAGAAAATATGTAGACATTGCAAATACAAAATCTTAAAATATAAATCTTGGCTTTTTTATTATAAACATGTGTGTGTGTGTGTGTGTGTGTGTGTGTGTGTGTGTGTGTGTTTTACTAGAGATTGAACCCAGGGGCGCTCTATCTCTGAACTATACCCCAGCCTTGCTTTATATTTTATTTTGAAACAGGGACTCACTAAGTTTATGAGGCTGGTCTCAAATCTGTGATTTTCCTGTCTCAGCCTCCCAAGAACTGGGATTACAGGAATGTGCCACTGTGCCTGGCTTTTTATAATACTCAAATATTTTAAAACTATGGCTCTTAAAGATGTGAGTAAAATTACTCAGGTTTCAAAGTAGATATGAGGGTGAAAATTCATCTCAAATCTGAATACTCACTCTACCATCTACTTACCTTACATTCTTATACAAATCATTATTCTCTCTATTCCAAAAATATAAGACCTCCCTTCCAGGTTGATCAGGAAGAATAAATGTATACATGCACAAACATGGGTTTTGACCATTGTGCTACGGTTAGTAACTGAATGTCCTTATTTGTAGGAAGTATACATTGAACTCTTAGGAATAAATGGTGGTCATATTTGTGGTTTACTCAAATGGTTCAGTAGAGGATGTGCATAGAGAAAGGCTGATGCAGCAAGTTCAGCAAAATGTTAACAACTACAAATCTGAGTGAAGAATTTTCAGGAGTTCTTTGTGCTATTCTTTTAATTTTTATATATTTTAAATTATTTTTTCAAAATGAAAAATTAAAGGACTAGAAAAGAGCAATAAATATCTTAGAAAATAACTTCCTTACACAAAAATAATGGAATTTATGAAGCCCTTTCCCCCGCATCACCACCAAGTTCCAGGATATATCAAAAGTTTATCAAATACTTCCTATATATACTGAAAGTCTAGTACAAAACAAGTAAAAGATTGGTCTCTACTCTCAAGGAGTTTCCTGTCTAGCTGGTGTGACAAACGTAAACAGAGAATGCTTTTATAAGAAATTGACATTTCTTATAAAAGCTGTACAAGAGTTGTTGTCAAATGAGTGATGAGGTAGTAGTGGTAGAAATTTAGAGGAGAAAGATCACCATAGACAAGAGTGGTCCTCCTCAAGAAAAAACTTGACTTGGGCCCTGACGCTTTAAAATTCCAAAGTGGTAAATAAAATATGTGTGGATAAAGGAACAAATAATAGCTACTGACTACACAGTCTGTTAACAATGAATGAAACTCGAGGATGGAAAGGAAGGCTGGGGTCAAATTATGGAAGGTTTTGAATTCTAACCCTCCAACACTGGATTTCATACTATAGGTCACAGCCAACTACTAAGGGTTCTGACACAGTATTAATAAAACAAATAGTTTTCCATATCTGTCTAGAATCTGACTGATTCACTTGACAATTCCTCCTTTTTAAAAAAAACTTCCTTTTGTGCTAACAGAGATCTCTTGATTCCTCCAATCGAGTGCCTGCAGATTCAGGCCACAATGCAGATAATTTAACATCAATAATCATTGGGGTAGTGGGGGGTGCAGGGAAGCTGACTCCGTACCAACTGTACCTGCATTCCCTATAAATGACCATTTATTTCAATACCATCTATACCTATAATTGTTTTAGGTCAAACTGAAATTAACTTAATTTAGTATGTATCTTTTTCCTTACCAAATATAAAAATGTAATTTTTCTGATACAATTCACTATGTATATAGATTTTTATTTTATTAGTGCTAATTTGTCAACACTAAAGTTTTCATTAAACATTTTAACTGAGAATCATGTATCAGTGATCTTATCTGGAAAGTGTTTTTTGTTATGCATAAGCCAAACTTATCTCAAATTTATTCTATAAGGTCAAATTTATAAATGTCAGATTATAATCTGAAAGGCCAATTTTGTAAATTCTGCATGAGTCATCTTTTTGAGAATGCTCATTTTATTTCCAACACTCTTTTCCCTTAACAGAAGAGTCAAATTACCTCAGCATATAATTTACAGAAAGAAGACACCTAAATTCAAAGTTATTTTGATGATTATAGAACAAAATAGTAATTTACTGAAAATGACTAAGATGAATATTTGTGATTTCTAAAAACATGGTGTTACAATGGCTACACCCAACCCTATTTATTTTATTTTTTTATGGCACTTAGGATTGAACCCAGGGACATTCTTTACCTCTGTGCACTAGCCCTATTTTATTTTTCATTTTGAAACAGGGACTCACTAAATTGCAGAAGGCCTCATGCTATAAGATGCTGAGGCTGGCCTCAAACCTGCAATCCTCCTGTCTCAGCCTCTCAAGTACTGGGTGAGCCATCATGCCTGGCTTTATTTTTCATTTTGAAACAGGGTCTCACTAAATTGCTGAGACTGGTCTTGAACCTGTAATCCTCCTGTCTCAGCTTCCCAAGAACTAGGGTTATAGACATACACCACTATGCTCAGCTGAGAGTCCCTGAATCTTATTTCATATCTGCTAAAAAGAACATTTACCAATTTTATTTCCAATTTTTAACTATACCTGACAATTCTAGTTTATCCTAAAAAGCTATTAGAATTCTCCATTTCTCTACCAAGGAGAAAGGAACAATTGCAAGCATTTCAGCAAGGGTCAGCCACTACTAC
Source organism: Graphiurus murinus (assembly GCA_004027655.1). Classification (NCBI taxonomy): domain Eukaryota; kingdom Metazoa; phylum Chordata; class Mammalia; order Rodentia; family Gliridae; genus Graphiurus; species Graphiurus murinus. The sequence goes on along the minus strand of PVLC010018996.1, from coordinate 17,221 downwards.
TCACATATTCTGATCCCACCACTTGCCTTTTATGTCCAGAGAACTAAGAAATTTTTACATTTTTAAATGGCTAAAAAACAAATTCAAAGCAGAATAGTATTTCAGGATCCATGAAAATTGCATGAAATTCAGTGTCCATCAAAAAGACTTGTCAGACTCATTCTCTCTCCCCCTCCCGGCCCCTTTTAGGTATTGTCTGCAGCTGTTATATAAGGACAACAGAGTAGAGTAGTTCCACTAGAGACCATGTGGCCCACAAAGCCTAAAATATTTTCTTCTTGGCCCTTTCCAGTAAAAGATGGCTAACCGCTGCTATACAGCATAATAGATTAAGACATAGGCACTAAAATAACACCAACCTGGGTATCTTTATGCCACTAACTGGTAAGCTTATCCAGTTTTTTAATAGCTCTAAATATCAGATTTTTAATTTTTTTTTTTTTTTGCGGTACCAGTGATTGAACTCAGGGGCATTCTACCTCCGAGCTATATCCCTAGCCCTATTTTTTATTCTTTATTTTGAAACTGGGTCTCACAAAGTTGCAGAGGGCCTCACTAGGTAGCTGAGGCTGGCCACGAACCCAGATCCTTCAGTCTCAGCCTCCCAAATGCTGGGATTACAAGCATGCGCCACCACGCCTGGCCAGATTCTTAAATTTTAAGAAATGAAATCTAATAATGCCCAGTTAGCATGCAGGAAAAAAAAATTCTGAAAATTTGCAATAGTTCACAAAATCTTCAGAAATTTAACTGTATTGGTAGAAATTACAATACAGATATCCTACCAGGTGTGGTGGCACACACCTGTCATCCCAGTACTTGAGAGGCTGAGACAGAAGGATCACAGATTCAAGGACAGCCTCAGCAAGTAGGGAGACTCACCAACCTACTGAAGCCCTTGGTTCAAAATAAAAATAAAGAGCCAAGAGTGATGGAGCACGCAGTACTCCTGGTACCTGGGAGCCTGAGACAAGAGGACTACAGGTTCAAAGGCCAGCCTCAGCAATTTAGTGAGACCCTGTTTCAAAATGAAAAGAATAAAATAGGGCTGGGTGTGTAGCTCTAAAGTAGAATGCCCCTGGCTTCCATCCCCAGTATAAATAAATAAATGAATAAATAAATAAGTAAATAAATAGGGCTAGGGGTATAGCTCAGAGGCAGAATGTCCCTGGATTCCATCCCTAGTATAAATGTGGGGGTAGGAGGGAGCTCAGAGGTAGAATGCCCCTGGGTTCAATCCTCAGTACCACACACACACACACACAAATACAGACATCCTTCATTTAAAAGGACTTAAGCTGGACATGGTGGCTCAACTACTTGGGAGGCTGAGGCAGGAGGACTGCTTGAGTGCATGAGTTGGAGACCAGCCTAGGCAACAGAGTAAGAACTTGTTTCAAGAAAACAGTAACAACAACGAAAAGGACTTAAAAGTCCTACTCCACTACCATGTTGCTGTTGCAGTCATCAATTAGAAGATGCAATCTGCTTTATGTATGAAGGTCATCTCTGGGAGAATACAGGAGGCAACCCATGCAAGAACAGGGAGGGTAGCCGGGCGTGGTGGCACATGCTTGTAATCCCAGCATTTGGGAGGCTGAGACCGGAGGATCCGGGTTCGAGGCCAGCCTCAGCTACCTAGGGAGGCCCTCCGCAACTTAGTGAGACTTGGTTTCAAAATAAAGAATAAAAAAAAAATAGGGCTGGGGGTATAGCTCGGAGGTAGAATGCTCCTGAGTTCAATCCCCAGTACCGCAAAAAAAAAAAAAAAAGAACAGGGAGGGTGGCAAAGACCTGGAATAAACTATGCTATGAGCAGGCCCTCATGTCCTGCTGGCTTCCCAACCCAACCTTCTCTGGCAAGACACTAGAAATTTCAATCCTTTGCTATTTTCTCCCACCAAAGATCCAACAAAAGACACACAAAGGCTATCACTCTGAGTATATCAGGGTTTTGTTTTTGTTTTTGCAGTACTGGGGATTGAACCCATGGGCACTCCACCTCAGAGCTATTTTATTCTTTATTTTGAAACAATGTCTCATTAAGTTGTGGAGGCCCTCACAAGTTGCTGAGGCTGGACCCTAACCTGTAATTCTCCTGTCTCAGCCTCCCAAGTACTGGGATTACAAGCGTGTGCCACCACACCCAGTTCATATATCAGTTTTTACAGGCACTCTGCAAAAACTCTAAAAAAAACCTCCAAAAAAAATTAAAAGTGTTCCTTTAGATATGAATTCAGAATTGTTTTGGTGTTTAGAGTCAAACTGCCGAACTTGAGAATTACTGTCTCTACAAATAAAGTTCATGAGTCTAAATTAATGCCAGAATTTCTGAAACTCTCTCTTTAATTATATAAAGGGAGTTCAAGAACAAAGATTACTTTTGATTGCAATGACCAACAAATACAAATTAAATACATATTTGTTAAATGAATTAAATATTCTGAACCACAAATTAACACTTACTCATATAAGCATTTATACCAAATTCACAGAAGTATGCTGTCTATAGCTTATAGCACATATGTATAGCCAGAAGTAATTAGGAATAGAAATACCCATTACTGATATTTCTATTCTAAATCTTGGCATCCTATTTCCCTAGCCAATGCTCATCTCATTAAGGAATGATGCTATGTCAAAGTGATTTTTGAGACTGGCACAAATGGTGATTAATGTGGTATTTACCATCACCTCAAAACAAACGGTCTCCTTCCATGCTTCCACAATAACACATATATCATTTTTATTTCCCTGACACATTCACCAGCCAACCGGTAAACAACAGACCTCAGATTTCCTTTAATAATAAAAAAAAAAAAAAAAAAAAAAAAAGTGCACTCTTCCTTTGCTTTGTATGCCCATGGCAATGTTTCTTTAACAAATATCCCCAGATCTTCCTAATGTCACACATATATAATTACTCCTCTGAATGTCTCCTATTATTCCTTCCTCCTTTACTTGTAATTAGGTTCTAATTATTCATTATCATCAGCTTCCCAATCACTTTTCATTTTACATAGAAGATCTAACACTGGACATATCTACCTAACTAGTCTTTACAGCCAGCGAATACGCTAGCTACTCTCCTTAGGAGGAAATGCCCAACTACAATGGTATTTACCTCCACTACTTAACTGAATACACCTCTATGACACTCACCTTATCACTCAGGACCTCATATGAAGACTTAACACTCATTATCTTGTGGAACCACAAGCTCTAACCCTTCACTGTCTTCCACTCTTCTCTCCCATCACACTATTCTTTAACTTCATGGAAACTTGTGGTGTTAATAATCCTCCATTTTCTCCCCACCTATTAGTCTTGTCTTAGCTTCTAAATCCCCAAGATATATCGTTTCAACCATTTTTACTGCAATACCTTCAACTTTTGGCCCTGTTTCTTCCCATACCACTCTCCTTTCTCACACCTCCCAATACTAGATCAATCAACTACCCCATTTTCCTCTTCTTATACAGTAGCTATCAAGTACTGCAGAGAAAGGTGGGGGTGGAGGGGGAGAATATGAGGAGGGAGAAAGTATATGAATGAATATATACACACAGCATGAACCAACATAAAATTCATAGTCCCCAAATTCATCTTGGTCTTTATTTCCTGAGTGAAATCCAATTGTCATTAGCCTCAGTATCTATGCCAAATCTTCACAATTCTCTTCCAGATTTCAACTTACTACCTCCACTTTATACTTAATTCTCAGAATGTGTTCTCACTTCTTTCAAAGAGAAAATAATAGACTTCAGGTAGAAATATCCCTTATTTTCAACCAGCTCATGGAAACGGGTGTGTCTCTTCAGTTGAACTCTGGTCCTTTCCCTGTGCTCTGTGGTGTATCTCCTGCCGTTCTCTCTAGAGCCTTATGCTCATCCTACATGCCCTCACTCTCATTTCTGACCTGTCCATTGGTCATCTGTATTCAGGATATAAATATATTCCTATCTACTAGCCAGGATCATATAAAATATTTTTCATGTAAAGTTTAAGCCAGGCTCCCTCTATGTCCCACAAGAAGCTCCTACAGCTTGTTTGACATTTTCATTTTCCATTTACCATCTACCCTGTAGGAAACTGGTCTCTTCAATTCCACTAAAGTCACTAATAGCCTAATAACCTAATTTAATTATAACTACAACCCTACAAATTACACTGTTTGTATTATACCCACTGTACAAATGATTAAATAATTTGCCCAAGGACACAAACTAGTAATTACTGAAACCAGGATATATATATATACTGGACATTATGACGTTAGAGCTCAGGTTCTTGACCACTACCTTATGCTTCAAATTGAAAACACCTATGTTATTCTTCCAATTCTCTTATAAAATCCTAGCTAGCTGGGCGTGACAGTGCATACTTATAATCCCAGCATTTGGGAGGCTGAGACCGGAGGATCCAGGTTTGAGGCCAGCCTCAGCTACCTAGTGAGGCCCTCTGCAACTTAGTGAGACCCTGTTTCAAAATAAAGAATAAAAAATAGGGCTGGGGGTATAGCTCGGAGGTAGAGTGCCTCTGAGTTCAATCCCCCAATACCACAAAAAGAAAAAAAAAAAAAAAAAAAATCCTGGTCAAAGGAATGCAGAAGGGTAAGGGTCACACCTTGAATTATTTCCAGAACTATAATCTTTTTTTTTTTTTTTTTTTTTGCAGTACTGAGGATTGAACTCAGAGGCATTCTACCTCCGAGCTACACCCCCAGCCCTATTTTTTATTTTGAAACTGAGTCTCACTAAGTTGCGGAGTGCCTTACTAGGTAGCTGAGGCTGGCCTCGAACCCGGATCCTCCGGTCTCAGCCTCCCGAATGCTGGGATTACAAGCGTGCGCCACCACGCCCGGCTCAGAACTATAATCTTTATCAATAGCTATGGCTTATTAACTATGGCTTAAGTGACATTTGTTCGCTATTCTGTTATGTGTTCACTAGTTTCTTCTGAAGTGCCAGTAAACAGTTACTTTCAAATTTTTAAGATGAAATAAACACTACTAAAATACATTTCCTACATATTTAAAATTACTCCTTTGTTGAATAGACTGTATTACAATTTGTGTTTTTATACCACTTACCTTTCCCCCCTAAAGACTACTGCTGTTGATTTACTGATAAAAGATTTTTGTTTGGAAAAAAAATGTATTATTCAGTTAAGTGGATGTCTTAAATATATCTTTGCAAACACAATTCTAATCACCTGCAGCAACAGATGATTTGTGATTTTTATTGCCTATATTTATATCTTTGGGGAGAGTTCTTTTTCTTTCCCATGATCAACTTTTCTACAAACAAGTTTAAAAGAAAAAAATTATCTTTAAGACAATGTTTACTTAGATTCCTCAGGCATGGCTGCTTTCCATTTTCATATAACTCTTATAGTGTATTAATTCTATAGTATATAAAAACCACATACATAAATAATGAAACTTTTTCAAAGCAGGGAGGCACTCATACTAATCTTACATTATAAAGATAAAAAATGGGACGTTCCTTCTCTTTCCCACAGGGGGAAGGGCAACATAGTAGCAGCAGGGGTGCTTACTGAATTAGGTATTAAACTCTCCCTGTCTCTCTCCATTCCACAAACTCCTGCTTCCCCTTGGTGAGGGGATGTGAAGGGAGGTTACTAAGTTTATGGGTTAGAGACCAAAGTTTTCCTTGGACCTCAATTTTAATAAGGAATGAAAAAAACTGCATAGAAAACAGGGCCATCTCTCCCTTTCTCACTCTAGCTCTGGCACAGGCTCTTGGTTAGTTTGGTAACCAGCCTAAGGAAGCCTGCAATCTTCCTACTAGCTGCCAGATGGAGTATATTAAGGTAGGCCTGGCATGCTGAACTTTCCCCTTGGGCAAGTCCCATAATCTAGATTTGTTGGTGATTGTAGCAGACTTGTCCTAAGATTCACATTGTAATCTCAAATTCTGCTATTATCAAAGAGCTAAATTTTAGGAAGAAATGAAGATATTTTCATTATGCTGAATTCATTATTTGTTAGAACCTGAGAGAGGAGAGCTAAATGGCTGGCACCCTTAACTTTAATATCTACTATAAATGTCAGCAGGTGATAATCACAACCATAATACACTGAATTAAGCATATATTAACAGTCAGACACTCTTTTCTATATCCTTTTAATACTGATCTTGTCAGGTAAATACTTTTATCCAAGTTCATTAATGAATGCATGTATGAACTCATTCATTAATGAGTGAACCATTCATTAATGGTCAGAAAATAATTTGCCTAAGCTTCCAAAGTCAGTAAATTTCACAAGCAATTTTCAACCTCAAATCTCTAAGATTCCAAAATTCTCAAGTCAATTACAATACTGGATGAAAATAAAATAGTCTAAGTTTAGTCAGGGATTGGTATGAAAGTATGACCAAATTTAAACAATCATCTCAGATACATTTGTCTGCCATGAAAAAAAGAGTAACTGATCCTGTAACATTTGGTTAATGGAGTACTAGGTTCTACAGAGGAATCAGTTACTGAAAAATAATTAACTTTAATAGCACTCAGTACAATAAAGACAAGAGGGGGGAAATCTCCAATAACCTGATGCCTCATTTCGACCAAAGCTTCTTGTAGTAAATATGTTATGTTGCAATAAAGCTCCTTAAAAAATGAGTCATCTTGAACCAAACATAATCAACCAGATAATCATTAACCAAAAGCTGGCACAAATTCTAACAAGTAATATAATTAAAATTCAGCCTCTTACGAGATAAGTCATGTTTAATGTTGGTATGTCAGAAATGTTAAGCCAATGACTAGTTTTATGCAATGTGTATATACACTGGCATATCCATATTCAGACCTACATTTTAAATGTTCCTATGTCTTAAAATTTTATATTTATCATCATCCCCACAAGATCTAACAACACATGGACTTTATAATCTCAGGTCTACATTTCCTGCTCTATACAAAGTTCTGGAAATTATTTCCTAATGCTCACTAGAATTAATGCATTTCTGTTTATTTTAGTGAGGTATAACAACTGAGCATGTTATATTAAGCACTATATTACTATGAATACTATATTCTTAAAATTTTCATAATGTATTGCCTTTCACACAAATTAGTGACTATCATGTAGGATATATGTTCATATGTTTTATCTATTAGCATGATGGAGTTATCCTTACCCTCTTTTTTTTTTTTTGGTGGTGGTAGTGGGGATTGAACCAAAGGATACTCCCAGCCCTTTTTATTTTTTATTTTGAAACAGTCTCACTAAGTTAACATGAACTGGCCTGGAACCTGCAATCTTCCTGTCTCAGCCTCCCAAGTACTGGGATTACAGGAGCACATCAATATTCCCAACTTAAAGCAGGTTTAGGAGGAATACATTCAATTGCCAAAAACCAAGCCACATTAACTGGTCCTGAAGAAATCATGATTCCATAATTTTGACCTCAAAAGCAGTTTCTGTAACCAATAATCTAGCTAAGAGAAATTCTACAATGATGTTAACTTCAATTAATTCAAAACTTAACTGGGAAATAGAGCAAAATCTTTAACAAACAGTACTATTAGTTACTGTCAGGATACTGGTAGGGAAAAAATGAACTTTAACCTTTATTGTACATCACTTACAGAAATTAATGTGAAGCTAGGCATAAAGGCGCACACTTACAATTGCAGTACTTGGGAGGCTGAAACAGGAGGATCACAGGTTCGAAGATAGCCTCAAGGAAGTAGTGAGACTCTCATCAACCTAATGAGACCCTGTTTCAAAATAAAAAAAAATAAGGCTAGGGGTGTACCTCAGAAGTAGAATGCCTCTGGGTTCAATCCCCAGTACCACACACAAATGATGATGATGATGTGAAACAGAACACAGACCTAAAAGTAAAAATACTATTAGCCCTAAGAAATAATAAATTAGGCTTCATCAAAGTTAAAAATTCCTACTCAATGAAAAGATAAAAGAGATCATTAAGGGCTGGGGATTTAGTACTGGATTCAATCCCTAGCAGAGGAGGAAGTAAAGGAGGAGGAGGAGGAGGAAGGGGAGATGGAGATGATGATCATCATTAATAACGAGACAAGCCACAATGCAAAGGGAAATAGTCACAACACATATAGGTGCCAAAGGACGTTTGTGCCCTTAGTACTTAAGCTCAACAAATCAACAATAAAAGTATAGATAATCCAGTGGGAACAATGTAAAGCGAAAAATAAAACAATTTAAAAATATACAAATATACTTTGCCTAATCTTCTCTTTTTTTTGCCGTATTGGGGATTGAACTCAGGGGCATTCTACCTCCGAGCTATACCCCCAGCCCTATTTTTTATTCTTTATTTTGAAACAGGGTCTCACTAAGTTGTGGAGTGCCTCACTAGGTAGCTGAGGCTGGCCGCGAACCCAGATCCTCCGGTCTCAGCCTCCCAAATGCTGGGATTACAAGCGTGCGCCACCACGCCCAGCTGCCTAATCTTATTTAAAAGGTCTTGACTTACTTCAACTAATACTGTAAGATCAATTACAAGTTTAAGTAAACCAGTAACACTAGAAAAAAGTTTATGGTAATCATCTTTTTACAGATTCATATGTGCTATAAAAATAACGAATTACAAACATGATTTTAAATGACCAAAGGTGAATCACCATATAAATGTTAAAGGGAAATTCTACAACCACTTGACAGTAATCTAAACACATTTAAAAATAAGAATACATGCAGGGTGTGGGGGCACTCGCCTATAATCTCAGTATTAGAGAGGCTGAGATAGGAGGGTCACAGGTTCAAGGACAGCCTCAGCAAGTAGTGAGACTCTCATCAACCTAGCAAAGAGTATTTCAAACTACAAATAAAATAGGGCTGGGGATGTAGCTTGGAGGTAGCCCCTGGGTTCAATCCCTAGTACCACAAAAAAATAAAAAAAGAAAGAAAATTGCAACAGCAATTTCTCTCCTTAGAAAGTTTTTCAGTTAAGTCTAAACAATTACATAGCGGGACATAGTTATAAATGTTTTCCTTCTTTTGTGTGTGTTGGGGAGGAGGGTTACTGGGGAGATGGAACCTAGAGACACTCTACCTCTGAGCTACACCCCCAGCCCTTTATCTTAAAACAAGGTTTCACTAGGTTGCTCAGGGACTCACTAAGTTGCTGAGATTGGCCTTGAATCTGAGATCCTTCCAAGTACTGGGATTACAGGCATGCACCACCATACCTGACACTTGTTTTTATTCTTCACTCTAAAACCTTTTATGAATTTTCCTTCAGTAAAATACAGTGTATTCATATACAGTATTTACTATGAAGCATACTGTGCTGTTGCTAATGATTAATGTTTGGCCAAATGTAGCCAACCAAACATGAATTCCCACAGCCTCCAAGTCCATACTCTCTACCACCTCAAAGCCTGCAAAGTAGTTGTTATGTCTAAGGATCGCCCATCACACCTCCAGATTAGCAAAACTCTGAATCCTTTTTGCAGATGCACCACGAATCTCAGGGTTTCTAAATAAGGACTAGAGAAAACTCAAAGTGTGGATAGTATAATCAATTATTCTGGTAACTCTGAGACAGAAGCAACTATTTCTCACAGACTTTCTGAGTTTGTCTTAATTCTAGTGGAAGCCACTTATTCCAGCAAAATACATTAAATGTCTGAGGTTTTCAAATGATCCTCAATACTGGGTGTAGTGGTACATGCTTGTAACCCCAGTAGCTGGAAGACTGAGACAGGAGAATGGCAGGTTCATGGCCAGCTCCAGCAACCTTGTGAGGCCCTCTGTAACTTAGTGGGATCCTGCTTCAAAATAAAACACAAAAATAAGGCTGAGGGTGTAGCTCGGGGGTAAAATGCCCCTGAGTTCAATCCTTAATAACAGCAAAAAAAAAAAAAGATCCTCAACTACTCATCTACCTTATGTTACTCTAAAATAACACAAGATGACCAAGATTTTTACTATAAAAACTTTCTAGTATTTGAGGATCTGCATTTGTCACAAGTGTGGACTTTTAAAAAGAAAAAGTTCGCTTTAGTCACTAAGATATAAGCCACAGATTCTTGGAAAAGTGGCACTCAAAACTGGATATTTTTAAACTTTAATTTAAGCCAACATAAGTGGCAATAAGTTCTAGAGTGAAGAAACAAGAACTGGGTATGATACTCACAAATAGGTAAATGAAAAGAGCATAAAATTAATAAATTAAACAATGACTGGCAATAGACACAATTTGGGACAGTTGAACAACTCATAATTCCCTCAGGTGACCATGTCTGCGCTACGCCTGCCCTTCGCTTGAGAACCACTCCTCCATCCTATTATTCTAAACACTGGCTCTAAGTGAGAGCTGTTACTGTCCTGCATGAACCTATCCTTTCAATACTGTAATGATTAATAGTGTGGGATGAGCTGGGCGTGGTGGTGCACACTTGTAACCCCAGTATTTGGGAGGCTGAGACGAGAGGATCCGGGTTCGTTCGCAGCCAGCCTCGGCTGCTTAGTGAGGCCCTCCACAACTTAGTGAGACGCTGTTTCAAAATAAAGAATAGGGCTGGGGTATAGCTCGGAGGTAGAATGCCCCTGGGTTCCATCCCCAGTACCGGAAAACAAACAAACAAAAAAGTGTGGAATGAAACCTTGAAGTAAGCACGATCAAAGTCTTGCCCTAGAATTTTTCAAAATCATGTTGAATGAAAAAAACTGTTAGGAATGTGGTTCCAGAGCTACTGATCACCATGAGCCCTGCTGCTGAAGAAAGCTTAAAGAATAAAGCCAACAAATACAAAGCAATGAATACAACTTATTCCAGCAAAATACACTGTCTGAGGTTTCAAATGATTCTTAACTACTTCTCATCTACCTTATGGTGCTCTAAAAATAACACGAGATGACCAAGATTTTTACTATAAAAACATTCTAGTGTCTGAGAGTCTGCATTTGTCAAAATAAAAGCAATAACAAATGCAAAGCAAGACACAGTACCAATGGTAATGTACAGCCTACCCTCCATTACGTACATATTGTATATTTTAAGTATTGACTCATACTTCCCACAGTTACTGTTAGATTTTTAAAAAATATGAATACAAAGGCACCTTTATAAACTAAGTTTATCAAGGCTTATTCTTCAGAAAATGTAATCATTTGGGTTTTCAATGAAAACAATGCATATTTAAATATATATTAAGTAGAAAAGATAGGTGATAAAATTCAATGTATGGCTGCAACCATAAAACAAATGCACAAAACCAGAGGTCAGAAACCTGGCTGGACAGCCAAATCTAACCTGCCAACTATTTCTGTACTGCCTGTGAGCTAAAAATGGTTTTTACATTTTTAAATGTGTGAGGAAAAAAAAAATCAACAGGAGTATTTTGCAATGTGTTAAAATTACATGAAGTTCAAGTTTCAATGTCCATAAATGAAGTTTTATTGTAACTCAAGCACACTCATTTGTTTACACATTTTCTATGATTGTTCTCATTTTAAAACAGAGTTGGGTTAGCTGCCTTTATGGAAAGTTTGTCAACCTTTACACAAGACTATAAATATACACATGAAAACACTTAAAATAACTGTGTCAGAAAGGTAGAATCATAAGTAATTTGATCTTGTCTACCTTCGCAATGTTTTGAGATGTGGTAATCCTTTTACGAAAACAAACCTTTAAATTAAAAAATATATATATTTTCCCCCAGTACAGGGCACTGAACCCAGGAATGCTCTATTACTGAATTACATTCCCAGCCTTTTTTATTTTTTATTTTGCGACAGCATCTTGCTAAATAGCCCAGGCTCACCTCAAGTTTCAATCCTCCTGCCACATCCTCCCAAGTAGCTGGGATTACAGGCCACTACACCCAACTGTATTAAAAGGATTTTCTTAATGCTATAATAACTTCTACCTGATTTTCTTTTGCCCATTTTGTAACCCCTTTAATTTATCCAAGTCTTCCCCACATCATTAAGTTGCACCACAAGTTGATAAAACTACGAGTCATCATGATCAACTCCCTTTCTTTGTCCTTTACATCTATCAAGTACATCTACAAGCCCTTCAAAATATATTCCAAAACCTACCACTTCTTTCACTACTACTACCCAAACCCCAGGCACCATTATCTTTTATCATTACTCCTGCAAGAATCTCCTAACCAGGACTGACATTGCAGAGGGATGGAAAAGAATAAGAAGGAACTTCATATTACAGGGAATAAAAACTTTGGTAATAGAAGAGAATATGAATAAGTTACACACTTAATCTAAAACTTAAGTTCTATTATTCTTTCTTTGTTTTTAGTACTCATGGGCATTCTACCTCTAGGTTACACCTCTAGCTCTTTTTATTTTGAAATGGTCTCGCTAACTTGCTGAGGCTGATCTCAAACTGCAATCCTCCTATCTCAGTCTCCCAATTACCAGGATTATAGATGTGTGTCATCAAGCCCAGATAAATTCTATTATTCTTTTTCTCATTTCGACAAGAACATCTTCAATTCTTAAGACAAAATTTTTCAAAGAGTCTTCTGCTTTCATTAAACAAATCTTGCTTCTTTCCTGTATTTCTAAATTTAAAATGAAACTACCAGTACCTATTCTGGTTGTAAAATAACACTACCAAAACAAACCAAAAAAAAAGCCCAATTTTGTGTGTGTGTGTGTGTGTGTGTGTGTGTGTGTGTGTGTGTGTGTGTTTTGCTGGGAATTGAACCCAGTAGTGCTCTACCACTGAGCTATATCCCCAGCCCTATTTTATTTTGAAACAGAGTCTTGCTAAATTACCATGCATGCTGACCTCACTCTAACCTGTGACCCACCTGCCTCAGCCTCCTAAGTACTGGGATTACAGGCATGTGCCACCATGCCTGGCTAAAAAAGCCCAATTTTCTTTTCTTTTTTCTTTTTTCTTTTTTTTTTTTTTTTGCGGTACTGGGGATTGAACTCAGGGGCATTCTACCTCCGAGCTATACCCTCAGCCCTATTTTTTATTCTTTATTTTGAAACCGAGTCTCACTGAGTTGCGGAGTGCCTCACTAGGTAGCTGAGGCTGGTCTCGAACCCGGATCCTCCAGTCTCAGCCTCCCGAATGCTGGGATTACAAGCGTGCGCCACGACGCCCGGCTCCAATTTTACTTTCTAAATGTGTTGTGTGATGTTTGTGACCAAGAAAATAGACAATTTTCTATACCTTCTTCCTTCCCCTTTCTTTCTTTACAATGCTAGAAAATAAACCCAGGTCCTCACACACTAGGCAAGCACTCTACCACTCAGCTACATCTCCATACTTCAATTAAATAAAGTTTAGGGATTGAATTTATGCACACAACTCATCCTCCAATAGTGAACATAAGAAAATGGGGCATATAAAAAAAAGCATGGCATGGTGGAAAGCACTGGATTTGGGGAGGCTTAAGACTTGGGTTTTACCACCCTATGATTTCAAACCACCTTCTAATCTGATAAGTTTCCTCACTTATAAAATATAGATATTAATGCTTATCCTAACCCCTAAGAATGTTAGTGAATCAAGGTAGATCACGTTCCTGAAAGTAACTTTTAAAAGCAAACTCTAGAATACAAAGCAATTTACATATATATATATATACATATATATATATGTACATACACACACATACATCACACATACACACACACACACACACATATATATTTGTGTGTGTGTGTGTGTGTGTGTGTGTGTGTGCATTGTAATCATACATCTTTGTTAGGCACAAGCTGGTAAAGGCTTACCCGCACACATTTCTCATTTAACCCTTTCCCAATTCCCACCCTACTCCCTCACCCTCCCTCCTTCTCAAGTTCAGTTTAGTGATTGACTTTGATATGTTTGTGAATGTACATCATGTGCATTAGGGTGTTCCCCATCACCTTCAGTTAAGTCACCTTCTTTGCTCATCTAAGGTTTCTCCTTTGTCTAGAGTCCCTCTTCTGTCCCATTTTCTCCCTAGCTTCCACATATTAGGGAGAGCAAAGGATTTTTTACTCTTTGTGACTGACTAATCTCACTTAGCATAATGTTTTCCAATTCCATCCATTTCCCTGCAAACAAAGTAATATTAAATATGAATAGCAATCATTCAAGTATGTCATTTTCTGTTGGTCAACAGAATTTGTTTCTCTAAATTAATTATTTTTGTGTGTAGGTGGTACTGGGGAATGAATCAGGGGAGTTCTATCTCTGAGCTACACCCCCAGCCCCATTTCAATTTTTATTTTGAAACAGGGTCTTACGAAGTTGCTGAGGGCTTAAGTTGCTGAAGTTAGCCTTGAACTATAATCTTCCTGTCTCAGCTTTCCAAGTATTGGGATTACAAGCATGTGCCACCACACATGGCTTCTCTAAATTAATTTTCAAATTTAAAATGGTTAATTGAAATCTTTACTATACATCTCTAGTAACTAAGACAGTATGGCATTTGCTTAATGATAAACAAAAAGGTCAAGGGAACAGATACAGAGTCCAGAACTACGCACACATACGTGATTTGTTGGCTGTTCGCAAAGGTGCCAAGGCAACTCAGAGGAGAAAGGTTAATCTTTTCAACATGTGGTGCAGGGAAAAAAAGATGTCTGTGTGCAAATAAACAAACATTGACCCTTATTCATACCATATACAACACTTAACTGTAAAAGGATCATAGACCTAAAAATAAGAATGAAAAAAATACATAATCTTCTACAAGAAAACAACAGGAGAATCTTTTTGAGTTTGTGTTAGGCAAAAATTCAAATATGAACTAGCCAGGGAGAGTGTTGCACACCAGTAATCCCAGTACTTGGGAGGCTGAGACAGAAGATTGCAGGTTCATGGATGCCTCAACAATATAGCAAGACTCTCAGAACCTAGTAAGATCCTGTTTTCAAACAGAAAATAAAAAAGGGCTAGAGGTGTAGCTCAGAGGTAGAATGCCCCTGAGTTAATTCCCCATTCCCCAGTAACACACACACACACACACACACAAGAATTGTTTAACTTTCTTGAAAAAAATGATAAAATAGATTTCATCAAAACAAAAAACTTTTACTCTTCTAAAAACACTGTTAGTGGAAAAGAAAGCCATGGACCAGGAGAAAATACCTGTGAAACACATTTCTGATAAAAGACTTTTATTTAAAGCGTATTTTTTTAAAAACTCTCAAAACTTAATAAGATAACCAATTTTTTAAAATGCATACCAGATAGTAAAATCCAAAGGGACAAAAGAGAGATTAGCATTTGCTAGGGGTGGAGGTGTATGTATACTCTTAATGGTTATAGTAGCTTTTTTCATAAACGCCAAAAACTGGTCACAGCTTAAATGTTTATCATCTGGTGAATGAATAAACTGCTACATTCATGTAATAAAAATATTACTCAACAATAAAAAACTAAAGCATACAACATGAGTGAATCTCTAAAGAATTATACTAAATAAAAAACACCAAAACCGTAGATTGGAGGATTTAAGTCATATTAAGTTTCAAAAAAAAAAAAAAAACAGCCAGGCGTGGTGGCGCAGGCTTGTAATCCCAGCATTTGGGAGGCTGAGATCGGAGGATCCAGGTTCGAGGCCAGCCTCAGCTACCTAGTGAGGCCCTCTGCAACTCAGTGAGACCCTGTTTCAAAATAAAGAATAAAAAATAGGGCTGGGGGTATAGCTCGGAGGTAGAATGCCCGAGTTCAATCCCTAGTATGGAAAAAAAAATACATATATATATATATATATATATATATATATATATATACATACATATATATATGTATGTGTATATATATATAGTGACAGAGACTAGTGGTTGCCAGAAACAGGGGAGGGGGGTAATTGGAAGGAAGCGACTAACTACATAGGAGATGAGGGAATTTTTTAAAGTAATAGAAATAAATGTTCTATATTCTGATTGTGGTAGTAGATACATGATCATATAAATTTTTTGAAGACCCAAAGTATTCCTAAAATTGGCACATTTTATTGTAGGTAAAACATAGCTTAACAAAGCTGATTCCAAAATTTTGAAAGTCAGAACTACCCTGTAGTGGTACTCTTCATGCTTAGGGTGTTTTTATTTTGTTTTGTTTTGTTTTGCGTTACTGGGAATTGAACCCAGGGGCATTCTACCTCCAAGTTACAACCCCAGCCCTATTTTTTATTCTTTATTTTGATATAGGGTCTCACTAAATTGGGCCTCACTAAGTAGCTGAGACTGGCTGCAAACCTGCGATCCTCCCTTCTCAGCCTCCCAAGTACTGGGATTACAAGCATGGGCCACCAAGCCCCAGACTGTGAGAATGTGATACCAGGAATGTACTTTATTTGATAACAAAAATGCCAGACAAATTCCCAAAGGCATGGAATACACCAAATTTTTAATACATCCAACAAAGTTTCACGAAAGTAGCTGATTACCTTATTCAGGGTTACACAAAATGTCAGTGATCAAAGGTAGAAACAGCTTAATAACCAGGGAAAGAAAATGTTTCTTAAAACTTGCTCTAAAAACACTTTCTCAAACAAGTCTTAGGAATGTGTATTTATTTTATCTGTTGTTTTCCAAATTCCCTAATTTTCTCTAGGGTAAAAGGGCAAGTCTGTGAACCAAGGGCATTAAAAATGTTAACCTAAGCCAGGAGTGGTGATTCAGGTTTGTAATCCTAGTACTTGGGAGGCTGAGACAGGAGGATCAAAGGTTCTCCACCAGCCTCAACTGCTTAGTGAGGCCCTCCAAAGCTTAGTGAGACCCTGTTTCAAAATAAAGAGTAAAAAATAGAGCTGAGGGTGTAGCTCGAGGTAGAATGACCCTGGGTTCAATCCCCAGTACTACAAAAAAAAAGTTTACCTTACACTTAAAGAATTTTTTTTTGAAATGTAAATGTTGGACTTTCATAAATTCAAAAGTCAAAGTCATGCTAGACCTAGAATAAACAAACCTGTGCTTACTACAAGGCAAAAACCAAAACTGTATAGTAAGGGCTGGGCATGTAGCTCAGTGGTAGACCACTTGCTTAGCATGCAGCAAGGCCATAGATTTTTTCCACAGTATGGGGGGGTGGGGAGAGAAGGAGGAGGAGGAGAAGGGAGGAGGGGAGAGGAGAGAGAGAGAAGAGAGAGGAGAGGGAAAGACAGAGAAGGAAAACAAGAGAGAGTAGGGGAAGGAGAGAGAGAAGGAGGAGAGGAGAGGGAGGAGAGGAGAGGAAGGAAAGGAGAGGAGAGGGAGGAAAGGAGAGGAGAGGGAGGA
>PVLC010018995.1:0-31439 GCA_004027655.1 Graphiurus murinus | reverse complement strand
TGAACTCAAATACCTTAAAGAAAGAGAGGTAAAGCGAAAAAGGATTTCAAGGTAACTGACAACCATGCCTTTTAAGAGAAGAAAACTAAGTAATCTTGTTTGACTTCTTTTTAATTAAAAGTTGTTCTCCTTGAAATGCACAGCAAAACTGGCAGATCCACAGGAGGCTGCTAGAACAAAAGGCTTCCCTTGCACACACAGGCAAAACACACATTGAGTTAGCCCGGGGCCTTCTCTAGGAGGAAAATACAGAATAAAGTTAAGGAAATTTGAGTGCCTATAAGAAAAAGAAAAACAATGCTCAAAACAGATTCCATTAAACAATTATAACACAAAGTCAGAAGGGAACTATTTTGCAATTTAGGGAAGACTGACTGTGGCAGCCCATTCCAATCATTCAAGGAGCTGACTAAAAATATAGTTACCAAGTTCATCCCCCGACTAAGTGGGCCAGAATATGATATGTTGACAAGTTTGCAAGACTCTGATCTAGAGCACCATGGAATACTCACTAAACTTCTTACCTTGTACCTTCACTTTCATATCTGCTTCAGATTTCTACCCTGGACTTCTTCAATAAGTAGGTGTGGCAGATATTATATGGTTTGTAGTAATAAAACCACATCTTCCCATTCAATAATCAGAACACCCTCAGTGATTACTCTCAAATAATTTTACACATCTGACAACCAAAAAGATGACTAACTTTCTAGCACACAGAGCTGAAATTGCATACCTAGAATTTGAACACAGATATGACTCGTTAGCTCATGTTCATTCATTCTAGAACACTGTATAGTGACAGGTTGAACCAAACTCATGAAATAGCCAGGATTCAATTTTTAACCTACAAAACTTTTGATTTATATCACTTAATATAATAAGTTCAAAGTTATGAAGGAGAAGACAAAGTAATGTGAAGGAATTGCTGTGAAGAAATAAAGCAATATGAGTATTATATTTCATAGAGTAATATTTTTCTTTCTGTGTACTGAAGTTTGATAATGCTAGAAATAAAATTTCTTATCAACTATTGATGTTATTGTCTTTGCTCAACCAATATCTTTCTGTTTGTGTTACCTTAGGATACTTAAGGATGAGTCAGAAGCCCTGAGTCTTGAAGAGGGTGAAGGGTAGGTGCCCAGGTATAGTGCTTAAGATAGCACTCACTCCTAGGTATTGAACCAGCACTTGTGTAAGCTGAAAACTGGGTACATTCCTAAATTTGCACTTGTCTGACTACTTTGCTCACCTGTTCCTGGATTCACACTTCGTTCCTATTTCTCTTCCTCCTTTCATTCCAATTTTGTTGATTTAATATTCAAACTATACAAAGCAGGAAACCAGTATGAAGGTTCTTCAGAAGACTGGGAATGAAGCTGCCATATGACCCAGTTATACTACTCCTGGGTATCTTTCCAAAGAAATTGAAGTCAGATTATTATACAGATACATGCATATCTATGTTTATAGACACACAATTCACAATAGTCAAATTATGGAATCAGCCTAGGTATTCATCAACAGAAACATGGATCATAAAACTGTGGTATAAACACACAATGGGATTTTACTCAGTCATAAAGAATAAAAAAATTATGAAAGAAAATAGATGGAACTAGAGAATACTATGTTAAGTGAGATTAGCCAGTCCCAGAAAGTGAAGGATCATATGTTTTTCTTTCATATGTGAAATCTAGAGAGAAATTGGGAAACAAAAGGGACTTCAGATAAATGAGGATAGAGACCAGTAGAATACTGGAAGGATACTTGGAGAAGGAGGTGGGGAGAGGAAAAGAGACTTGATAGAAGAAACATTTCAGATAGTGCTATGTTCATATATAAAATTATCAATACCAATCTCAATAATATGTATAGGGAAGTGGAGGGAATGAGGTTGGATCTGTAGAAAAATACACCAAATGCTATATGCACATATGTTTCTATCACTCTGAAACTCATTATGATACATTATAATACACCAACAAAAGTATATTAAAAGAATATGAAAAAGAAAGATCATGAGAAATCAATCAACCTTAATAAATTGTGAGAAACAAGTCCAGGAAGGGCCTATTCTTCCTCCACTATCTATTCCACACACAGCTCAATAGATTATTTACACTGCTTTGGGGAAAAAAGACAAAGATTGAATAGGGGAAAATGGAGAGTATATAGTTAAAAGAGGGAAGGAAGCAATTTGTTCAAAAAGTGGCTAAGGCTTCGTGACTATATTTATTATACAACTTGACTACTTAGGGGTTTGTTTTCTCTACACCGTGGTGACTTCTGTGTTATCATCACCATGACCTACCATTACTCAATAGTTTTATGAGCTGAACTTTTGCTGTGTTCAAAGTCAATCATGCACAAAAAACATTATTCCATAACTACATAAAAGAAAAATGTGTTCTAAGAGACGGGCAGTCGTGGAATCCTAGTGTATCCAGAATCGACAATGAAAAAACTTCCTTAGAGGCTACCTGGGACTCAGAGAGGGGTAGTTCCTATACAGCCCCTCTCCATAAAAGACAATCTCACCTCTGTTTGGATAGCTTTAAAAAAGAGAAATAATCCTCTGTGAGACATCCTTCACCAGTGCCAGAGTAGTCTTACTATAATGCGTTTTGTTCTTTGAGTTTAAAATATTACTTTTTGTGGGTTTTCCCAAATATTTCTCAATGTCAGGTGGCAAGGTATACTGTTAAGCACTTTCCCAAAATCAGTTCTCAAATATTAAGATATAGGCTTTTAATATTGATTATTGTTGCCCACATCAATCTAGGCTTTTCCAGTGACTCCACTCAAGCAAAATCCTTTTCTTCTGAATATATTTTGTTTTTTGCAGTGTGTGTTTATAACATATTAGTTAGGTAACGAAGTCCATCCCCACCACTCTTATTCAAGACAATATTCGAAGTTCTAACCAGGAATGTAAATTAGATAGGAACTATTCACCTATCTCGATATGCAAATGTCATGATTGCATATATCATTAATCTGAAAGAGTTTAAAAAAACTATAAAGTCTAACAAGCGAGTTAGGCAAGGCCATAGGATACAAATTCTATAAACACACATCAATTACATTTCTTTATACTTACAATGAACATATAAGAATTCAAATTAAAACTCAAGACCAATTATGATTGCTTCACAGAAAATAAAATACTTTCATATATGCTTGAAAAAATATGCATTGGATTTGTACGCTAAAAATTGCAAAATGCTGTTGAGAGAAATCAAAGAGGATGATAAATGGAAAGATATACCAAGTTAATGGATTAGAAGAATTAATGTGGTAAAAATGTCAATTCTCCCCAAACTGATTTATAAGTTTAATACAATTTCTATCAAAATCACAGCAAAGCATTTTTGTAGACATAAACAACTTATTCTAATTCACAGGCCATAAAATAGCTAAAAAAAAGTTTGACAAAAAAAGAATAAGGAGAGAAATTACAATATCCAATATCGGGGCTTGCAATATAGTAATCAAGAGAGTATAGCATTAGCAGAGGAATAGACACATAGGTCAATTGAACACATAGTGAACACAGAAATAGATTCACCAATATGCTCAAATAATATTTTATAAAGGTGAAAGCAATTCTGTGGAAGGATAGTCTTTTATACAAAGGGCATTGGGACAATGGAATAACCATATTAAAAAATATAAATATATAATATGTACAAACAAATCTCCACTTCAACTTCACACCTTATATAAAAGTTAATCCGCAAAAAGCGATAGTTTTAGTTCTTCTTTCCCTATTTTTACCCCTTTGATTTCCTTCTCTTGACTTATTGCTCTGTGTCTTTATCAATTTGTACCTAACAAAAATGTATATATACAAGGCACGAATTATTACAATAAAAAAAGTTAATCCAAATTAATCATGGACTTAAATATAAAACATTATAAAACAAATTTTTAGAAAACTATCTGGAATCTAGAGCTAAACTATTATACTTGACACCAAATCAGAGTCTACAAAAGGAAAATTTAATAAATTAGACCTCATCAGAATAAAAATCCTTACTCTGTAAAAAACCCATGGGAAAAATATGAAAAGGAAAACTACAAACTGGAAGAAAATATTTGCAGATATCAAAAAGGATAGTACCAAGACTATATAAATAACATAATACAGCAAACCAAACAAACAAGGAATTCAATTATGAAATGGAAAGAAGATATTTCACTGATGAAGCTATACAGAAAAGGATAGACAGATGGACCATCAGCACATGAAAAATGTCTAATATCACGGGCTATTTTGAGCCATCACAGAAATACAAATTCAACTATAATAAAATATCACTACTTACCTATCAGAATGGCTAAAATAACAAGTAATAACTACTGAAAATATTGAAAAAGATTCAGAAAAACTGGATCACTCATATATTTCTGATGGGAATTTGAAATGGGATAGCCAATTGGAAAAAAAAAAGGTAGTTTCTTATAAACTAAGCATGAAATTATTATGTAATGAGCAAGCACACACACACACACACACACACACACATACACAGACACACACACACACACACTTCATAACTCAAACCAGTCCAGATATCCTCCAAAGGTAAATGTTTAAACAAACCTTGGGTTACACATTCCCTGAAATACTACTCATCAATAAAAAATAATTAACTATTAATGAAATAAACAAGGTATATGGATCTCTGGGAATTTGTTGTAAGTGGAAAAAGCCAATCTCAAAAAGTTATAGAATATATGATTCCATTTCATAACATTTTTTAAATGACAAAATTTTAGAAACAGAGGGCATACTCAACAGTTGCCAGAGATTAGGTAACAAGATGTGGAGAGAAGCAAGGAAATAGGTGTTGTTGTAAAAGAAGAAACACAAAGGATATTTGTGGTATGGGAACTGTTCAGCATCTCAGCTGATATGGTTGATTCACACGCCTTCAGAATTGACAAAACTGTGTAGTACTTACTACATAGACATACAGAGAGAAATGGTTACAGGTAAAACTAGAAAAAATTAAATAAGATGGGCATATATTTTTTGATATTATCATTTTTAGATGAGGTCTTACTATGTTGTCCAAGCTAGTCTCAAGTTCCTGGACACAGTCAAACTTCTACCTCAGCCTCTTAAATAGATGGAACTATTAAAAACTGTTGCCATTATAGGTGTGTGAGTCAGCTTTGCCTCACTGTGACAAAATACCCAAAAAAACAAGCTTAAGAAGAAAATGGTATATTCTGGCTGATAGTTTTAGAGGTTTCTGTCCATGGGCAGTTGGCTCCATTGCTGTGGACTTGTGGTGAGGTGCAACATCATGATGAGTGGGTGTGGAAGAGCAAAGCTGCACACTTCATGTTGGCTAGGAAGCAGAGAAGGAGAGAGAGAGAGAGGAGAGGGACCATAGCTCCCAAGGACACACCTCAAAGACCCATTCCCTTCAACTGTTTTCCTCTTACAGTTTCTACCACTTCCCAATAGTGCCACCAGAAGAACTATAGGATATGTACACAATGGAATTTTACTCAGCCATAAAGAAGAACAAAATCATGTTCTTTGCAGGGAAATGGATTCAACTGGAAAACATTATGTTAAGTGACATTAGTCAGTCACAAAGAGTAAAGAAGCATATGTTCTCCCTAATAGGCAGATGCTAGGGAGAAGATGGGGCATAAGAGGGTCTCCAGATGAAAAAGGAGAGACCCTCGATAAGCAAAGAAGTTGATTTAATTGTAGTGGATTCACGGGGCAGAGGGACACCCTAAGGCACATGATGTGCTTACACAATCATATCAAGGTCACTCACTGAAGTGAACCTGAGAGGGAGGGAGGAGGAGGGAACGGGGTGGGAATTGGGGAAGGGGTCAAATGAGAATTGTGTGCAAATATGTTGTTAACAACTCGTACTTAACAAAGATGTATGCTATATTGCATGAATTACTACAATAAAAAATAAATTAAAAAAAAAGAAGAAGACCAAGTCTGAAAACACATGGGCTTTTGGTAACATTCCATATCCAAACTGGAATGATGGAAAACTGCCCCAAGTGTGTCCAAAAACTTTCCTTGTCTCTGTTTTCTTTCAGTTCTTGGATATATTAGAGAATTTAGTCCAGGTACTAATTTTTGACACACTGAGACTACTTTTGGTTCTGAGAGAGAAAGCAAATGACTTCTCACTTAACACTCTAGCAATAGACAGGTCCTAGCTAGAACAACAATGAAGCAATGGCTAGTAATCACCTCTTGCAGGCTATAGTGATTGAAATTGAAAATACAGAAACCCCAACCCTCAAATCTGTGGGTTGTCCTAAAAATGTAATGTGGCAATCTTCAAAAGATAGAAATCAGTTGTTTTCCAGTGTGAAGAAAGCATTCCTTATTTGTTTCTGTGCATAATTCATGCTATGTTAATGTAATTGTATTGCAAAAAATGTCCTTATGCAAAAGAGCAAGCCATTTCTTTTATAAAATGTGTGAAATCTCAAGCATGAACTATGACAATGGCCAGTGAAAAAGATTTATCTCATAAAATCAAAAATCTAATTCAAAGGTCCTGATGAAGTTAAAGAGGCAGAGGCAGACAGTTAGAAGGTAGTTAGATTAAATTACTCTGTTAAGTCATCACACCAAAGTTCATAACCAAGAAATGGACACCAACAGAAAGGTAAGATGGCAACCTCCACATGGAGTCAGACAGATTACTTTGGAAGCAAGAAAAGAAGGCAACATGTTTATAAAATTGCAGTAGCCCTTGGTACAAGAAGCAAAGTTATCTGAGCTAGGTGTAGTGGTGCACAGGCCTGTAATCCACTACATGGGGGAGTGAGACAGGAGAATCACAGGTTTGAGGCCAGTGTGTGTTATCTTAGACACGGTTTTCAAAATAAAAAGGGCTGGGAGTTTATCTCAGGGGTGGAATGCATCTGAATGAAGAAAAAAGAGGAGGAGGAGGGTGTTGCTCAAGACTGGATCAACTTGTAAACTTTGGAAGCGAGTTGGTATCTCTCACAGGATAGAAACCCATACTTTGTAATGTACTGGTTTGAATTTTCTTGCATTTCTTCCATTTGTCTTTTGTTGCCTTTTTAAAAACAAGTTTATTAAGTTACAATTTATTTTCATCACATGGTACTTCTTGATATTTTGCCATCCTTAATTGTACTGGTGGGAGTTTGTCTGCATTTGGGCCTGAGCTTCAAGGAAGGAAGCAGTGTACTTAGAGAAGAGCCACAGGCACTGGATTCCCAGTGAAGTTCCCAAGAGGAAGAAGATAGATCTCACAGAGAAAGGATGGGGACCCTTGCTGGAGTGCAGCTTTCCATTTGTGGAGCCCTGAGGTTCACATGCTTTGACTTAACAAAGGATTAGTGATTTTATCCAGAAGGTGTAAAATGTTTTCACTTCCATCACCTTTTGCCCTTAAGCCCTATTACTAATGCTGATAATCATGTGCCTCAAGGCTATAGTTTCCAACCATACTGTCTTGTCTCTGCTCTCACTCTTCTGACTGCAGCACTCTTTCTAGATCACTGTTGTCCTGTGGATGATCTGAAGTCATTTCCCATCACTTGCTTCCCTGGACACTTTACATTCAAGGCAGTGTCCTTTGCTAGTGCACTAGCTTGAGATTAGGAGGAGCCAGATATAAAAGAAGCAGATGATATAGTCCTGTCCTTGGAGAGTTTATAAGTCATGAAAAGGGCTTAGGAAGGCTTAGGAAGCAATTTGCAAATAGACACATTAATATAGTGCAAACAGAGTACTATATTTAGGCCACCCAGAATCTACGGAGCAAAGGAAGAATAATAAAAATAATAACTTGAATTATGCAGCTCTCTAATTTATGAACATTTCCTTCCCTTGTCTCATTGGCTAGAATTCGGTCAAATAAAGGCCTATTGTTTTATTATACCTATTTTGCTGATGTAGAAACTGGGGCTTAGAGGTTGTCACTGTTGTAGCGACACTGGGGTTCTAAGCTTATAGTTTCTTCTATAACACGTCACCTTCATAATCAGAGTAGGTGAGGTTAATCTGGCAAGTATGTGAATTTGGAATAGGATGTAATGAAATATAAAATTATGGCCAGTGGCAGAGACAAGTGGACAGAAAGTACTAGGGTACTGCTAATTTTAATCCAAACAAACAAAACAGAAACCCTTCACACAATCCAGGGACTATTTAAAATTTTTGTTACTTTTAGAATTCTTTTTGAATAATGAAACCACCTGTTTGTTTGGAAAGAGTTTCTGTGTACTCATCCTCTGTCTCTCACTTTGATAACTTGATATTTGTTAAACATATAGCCTTGTACAAATCATTTACTCAATCTACTTTGTCCCATATATAAACAGAACATAATAAAAAAAATGTCCAATGGTGGCAGCTAACTCACAGGAGCGCAATCATTCTTGTGAACACCAATCTTCCATACATCTCTTTGCAGTGAGAAGGCAGATGTTCATTTTCATGTGGCTGCACCAGGAGACTGTAATACAAGAATTCCAGCAGGGTGTGGTGGTACATGCTTGTAATCACAGTACTTGGGAGGCTGAGATCGGAGGATTGCAGGTTCCTGACCAGTCTCAGCTACTTAGTAAGGCCCTCTGCAACTTAGTGAGACCCTGTTTCAAAAATAAAGAAAAAATAGGGCTGAAGGTGTAGCTTGGAGGTAGAATGCTTCTGAGTTCAATCCCCAGTACCCCCCAAGACAAACAAACAAACAATAATACAAGAATTCCTTCTGAAGCAAAAAAGTAGCCTAGGAAAACTAAGAATTATTTTGCAGGCAGAAAGTCTATGGCCACATGATTTACGTAATGAAGCCACAGCATTCCTTCAAGCCAAGGTTTTCTGTGGCCTACCTAAGAGCAACATCAGTAAAGCAGAGGCAGGGGACAGGCGCTGAAGAAAAAACAGCATGTTCCCAGAATCAAAAGGAAGCTCTGTGTTTTGGGAGGACTCTCCATGTTTTTAAACATCAGTGGTAAAGGCCAAATCAATCTGTCTCTGGAGGAAATGGCAATTTTTCCTCCCACAATTGGAACTTCATTTCCATCTTCATTGAATGAAGTCCACAATTTAAATGCCATGCAGGTTAGAAGAGAAATGCAATATTGGCTTATCATTTGCAATATCCATCATATTTCATCAGAGCAGAGATGTCCAAGATGTAGTACCCTAACCAACTGGAGCACCAAGAGAACATCCTCCTCCATTATGCCACCCCACTCTGCTCTCCTTGCCTGCCAAATCCTACTTTTTTCCAGTGTGTTATTTTGGGGTCATTATCACCAGTTATTAATGGAGCAGCTATTAAGTCTTCAAAATGTTCCACTCTGACAGAGGAGAGAGAAGCAAGATGTACAGCTTGATTCCAAGGTGATAAATGGTTAAAAGTATGAGTGGCCTTGATAGACACTGCCTTGTGTATGGCAAAAAGCTATATTACAAGCACAGAGAGTCTTGAAAGACAATGTATAGGGCTAAGCATGGTGCTGCAAGCCTGTAATCCCAGTACTTGGGAGGTTGAGACAGGAAGATTTCAGGTTCAAGACTAACCTCAGCAATTTAGCAAGACTCTCAGCAACCTAACAAGAAGCTATTTCAAAACAAAAACTGAAAAGAGTGGGGGTGTGGCTCAGAGGTAGAACATCCCTGAGTTCAGTTGTTAAGAACACAGGAGTCCATGAACTTTGATGTGTGTTACAAATGACAGATCTGAATTATGGAAGCAGTCAGAAATGGGAATGAAATTGAAAAGTAACTATAAAGGGGCCAGGTGGCCACCCTCATAGTTACAAGCCAGGTATGAGAGAAAAGGCTCTGGTTAAGATGAGAACACTGTCTACAGAGCAAATAATTGAGCAGAGAGAAAGGACTAAACAGAAATGCCAAGAGAGGATCCATTGCATGAAACGGTCCAAATAGACCCTGGGTTGAGAGAGACAGAAAGAGAGAGAGAGAAGAGAAAAACAGGAATGTAACTTTGGAGAGTAGGAGGCACTCATAATATGGTATAACAGTCTGCCAGAATGCAAGCTTCTGAAGGGTAGAGACCATCTTTAAATCCACCTACAATACTTAAAATAGTGTGCTATGTATCCCACCCATAGTAGACACTCAATTCATATTTGATGAAATAGAAAAAAAAAATCTTGCCACATTAGGAGATCTTTCGGTTCTTTTGCAAAAATCATTAGAGGGATACATTTCAATTTCTCACAAAATTACCCTGTCTATCTTTCTCCTTCAGGCTCTAGTCTCATAGAACAAATGGAATTCAGTTTTTTTGAGAAGGGCAATAAGCTATAAACACATATTGTATGAGTTAAAACAATGTGTACTTCAAAATAATAGATATTAGATACTATAAATACTTAAAATTATTTAGAATATATAGCACATTATCTGTGTGTGAGATCACCCAGAAGCCGACTACTCTTAGAAAAAAAAAAAATGATGTGCTTCACGATAAATTATCAAGACAGTCATTTGTGTGAGAGTGTATGATTCTTTTTGCAAATTGCCTCTCTCTGCGTTAAGAAGATGGCCAGATATCCACCTCCTCTTAGCTCAGGGCTGACAGAGGTGAAGGAGATTCACACTTATATCAACTCTTACTCCTGAGAAAGATGAAGAATAATGTAATGGTTTTGAGGAGAAAGTCACATTCTTGGGGGGGACAAAGAAGAGCAGAGGAAGAAGAAGTTTTTCACGACAGGAGAGGAAAGTGGCTATGCAGATTCTGGGGGTGTTTGTCCTCCTTAGCATAGACTAGGAAGATGGGAAATCCTGGGAGAGGACCAGCTGTATGGTATTTCTCCAGAGGGTAGACCACATGTGTGACAAAGACATCCCCGTGGGACAAGATCCTTGTGCCTAAATATAACACAGAAGCAACAGGATGCCTCCCTTCAGGGACAATAATGGTTTAGAAAATGAAAATATCATATGTGTACCAAAACCCAGAGAGCTCTTCCCAAAAGGTCTACTTTGAGTAAAAGCCCGGGAATCATTTCATGCTTTTAAAGGGAAGAATCTCACTTAATGACAGAAAATCAATTTCTCATTAGCCTTAGGAAACAGAGGGATTTTGTGTCATATTTGATTTGATATTAGAAAAATAAAGACTACCTGTATGTGAATCTTTAACAACTGTCCATGTGATTCTTCAGCCTGCTGACATTTAAGGACCATTGCTTTAGGCACATCATACAGACTGGAGGTAAACATAAAAATTGGCCATTACTTGAGAGCAATTTTCTAGAGAAAAGAAGAAATATCAAGGAGTACTTTTGCCTACTTCTGTCAAAACACAAAACTTCAGGAAATTTAGTTTCAAGATATAATTGGCTTTTATTAGAAGTTTTAAAATTGGGCAGTCTCTCATTCCATAAAATAGAATAGATGCTCTAATGAGCTGAGTAGAGTAGAAGGCTTTCTAGGCAGTAAAGGACCAAAGAAAGAAAAAACAAGGAATAAGTGGTCATTTCAAAGTTACTTTCCTTATCGGGTGAGAGAAGGGACCTTTTTTTATCATGCCATCTAAATCTGGCCTGTCTGAGGGTTTACTTATCATATTTCCCTCTCTCCTGATCTCTCAGAAGGCCAGATAAACAACTTAGTTTCAGTTTAGTGACATGGAATTTTAACACAAGTGATTCTACTTCAGTTTGGTCTGTTGGGGCCAAGTACAGGAGTTCAGTCCAAAATAATGGTCCCTGATACATTTTAACAATTCTTTTCTTTAGGCCAGGCTCTCACCTAGATGTCCTCATTATTGTGTGTAGGGTTTTTTTTGTGTGTGTGTTTTATTCTTGTTTTTTTTTTTTTTTTTTTTAGTTTTTATCATTCCAGCCAGATAGAGACCATTTGGTGTTTGGCAGATGGTTACATGCAGGCATTAAAAACTTTTGAGGGAATACAGTGTGCCAGGGAGAATACTATTATGACTGCCAGGAGGATAATATCAATATTTTGGAATGCACTTCTTAGCCAAGGTCCCCAGGAACCAACCAACTAAAATCAAATAGATCAGAGAATGAGCCAGATGAGCTATCTGCCCACTTTAAGCAAGTATTCTGTTCATTATTATTTTTTAATATTTTTGCAACTGAGTCTCCACAATATCCAATGTATTTATCTGTGTGCAACAGAAATTGTTAGCAAACATACAATGCTATAGGAAGAGGGCTATCAGAGTGTAACATATATGGTATTATCTAGGGAAAGAAATCTAACTGCATAAAGGATTGGGAGTAAGTTTGGATGCCTTAAGCCTGAGCCATATCCATTGCTTATCTGCAGACATATTTGGGCTTATTTGGCAGTCTGGTGCCATTGAATTGCCATGAGTCTTTTTGCATGAGGATTCAAGGAGTCTTTTGGGTACAGTCATTATCCAAAGGATGGAAAGACCAGACACAATGCCTGGGCCAAAAACAAAGCCTTAGTATTAGAAGGAGAACTGATTGTGACTATAACATGATAAATGTAACCTGAAATTGCCTTCTAGCTAAGTACCAACCAGCTCATATCTTATTCTAAGGAGAAGTGAAAAATGAAGAAACAGTTTGTGTTCATTTCTTCTAAATTATAAGGATACAGGAAAACCATGTTTAAGTGCAAAAGCAGTTGAGGGTGGAAACTTGCCTTTTTCTGCTGTGAACAACTACAAAATACAAAATATAGGTAGCTATTTTAAGACATTGTGCAATAGGTGAATCTATAAAAACATGGCAAAAAACAAACAAACAACAACAACAAAAAAAAAAAAAAAACAAGAGATGTCCAAAGTAGAGATACTTTCCAGACTATATCACAGGGGAGGGGAATTCAGGAAGAACACTATGCTTTTTCTGGGCTGAGGTGCCAGAGATTGGAGTGAGGGAGGCTGGCATAACTGAATTTTAACAGGGCAGAGTGCTGAGGGAGAGAGAGAGAAAGAGAGAGAGAGAGAGAGAGAGAGAGAGAGAGAGAGAGAGAGAGAGAGAGAGAGGAACCGTGAAAGAGAGAGAGAAGAAATTGCACAAAAGTTCTTTGAGATTTTGGCTGAATCCTGCATAGGGTAGATCTTTATAAGACTGGGTAAACAGTGACTACCAGTAAAAGAATACTTACAGAAGAACCATACTCTTGGGCTCTGGACAGATTTGAGTTCAAACCAGTCAAAGGGGAGAGTCTTCAAGGAACATTCAATGAAGACATTAAAGTGTTTGTTTCTAAGTAGTAGAGGTAAACAAAACCTGAAATAAAGGACAGTCTAGGCTTCAACTAATAAAAAGGCCCATGTTTAAAAATAGCCTTGAGAAGATCAAGATAATTTGCAAATCATTTTAACTGCTTGCCAGAAGAAATAACACTCTTTCAAAGAAGATAAAACTTTCCCCAAACTCAGCAATTTGTGTACTTTAACTGTCATATATCCTCATTCCCTCCACCCTCCAGCCTCGGGCAATCCCCATTCTACTCTCTGTTTCTGTCGGTTCAGTTGCTATAGATTCCATATTTTTCTACACTTAAATGAATTTCTGAGGTGTTTGTCTTTTTTTGTTTGTACTATTTCATTTTGGTTAATGTTTCCTGCCATCCATGTTATTGGAAATGACAGAATTTCTTCCCTTGTTAAGGCTGAATAATACTCCATTGTGAATAAGTGCCACATTGTCTTTATCCATTCATCATTGATGGACACTTTAACATACTGATTTCAGATCTGTTGGGTACTGGATCACATAATTCTATTTTAGGTTTTTCAAGGAATGTTCATACAGTTTTCTATAACGGCCATACTAATCTACCTTCCCTTCAACAGGGTACAAGTGTTCCTTGTTCTCCAAATCCTCACCAACACTTGTTATGGTTTGCCATTATGGTTGGAATGAGGTGATATTTCACTGTGTTTTTTAATGATTAGTTATGGTGAGAATTTTTTTTATATCTCTCATTTGTATGTCTATTTTTTAGAAATGTTTATTTAGATCTAGTGCTATTTTTTAATCAGAATGCTTTGTTTTAGAGTTATTTGTACTTCGTTTGAATTTTAGATCTTGTCTCTTTATCAAATGTATGGCTTGAAAATATTTTCTTCCAACATCTAGCATGTCTCTTCAGTTTGTTCACTTTTTTCTTTGTTGTAAAACTCTTTAGTGTGATGTAATCCCATTTGTCTATTTTTGTTCTTTTTGCCTATACTTTTGGATTCAAATCTAAAAAAAAAAAAAACCATTTCATGGGCCAATATCATAGAGTTATCTCCCTATGTTTTCTTCAACTAGTTTTATAATTTAGGATCTTATGTTTAATATTTAATCCATTTTAATTGATTTTTGTGTATGGAAAGAGACATAGTTCCAGTTTCATTTTTCTGTATGTGAATACCCAGTGTTCCCAACACCATTCATTAACACTTATTATAGAGGCTTTCCTTTTCTGCCATGTATTCTTGGCACCTTTTTGGAAAATCAATCCACCAAACGTGTGTTTATTTCAGGGATACTTTTCTATTGGTTAATGTACTATTTTAATGAAAATACCATGTTATTCTAATTATTATGACTTTGTAGTATAGTTTGAATTTTTGATGAATTTAAAAGAATTGAAATACTACAGAGTAGCTATTTGACAATTCTATTAAATTACAAATCAATAATATGAAATATCCAAATAATTAGAAATTAAGCAGCATACTTTGTTGAGAGCTATCTTAGCCGACACAATGAGATCACTGTTTCGGGCCAGCTTAGCTATATACGTAGTGCACACTAAGTGGAAATTGCAAGCAAACTTCCTGGGACTGGATGGGACCCAAAGGTGGACTTTGATGACCTCCAATTTTCCCTGAAATGTTTTACCTTGCCACTCCCTAAACCTAGCCTGTGATTGCCACTCCTCCCTAAACATAGCTCATGATTGCCTTTTCCTGAAACTAAATTTGTAATCCTACACTTAACTAGTGACCTCTTTGCCATTTGCTTTGTTCAAACCCTCAGTAAAATGGGACACTGGCTACAGAAGGCTGGGAAAATGTCATCTATCTCCTCCCTGACCCCCCAAATATTAAACATAATTTTCTCCAAATTATTATATCTGACTCTGTGTCATTTTTGTGTGAGAAGACTATTGTCAGGAAGCTGCCTAGAGCAGGACCTTCCGTGACAGGAACCATGGAATAATTTTCAGGATGCTGCCTGAAGCAGCAACCTTCTATGGTGTGACTACAAGGCAAGCAGCATCCACTAGAGCCCTCGATAATATCTCTTAATAACCTATGGATCAGAGAAGAATCATAAAGGACATTTGAAAATGTAAAAGTAGCTGGGCGTGGTGGAACAGGCTTATAATCCTAGTACTTGGGAGGCTGAGATGGGAGGATCCAAATTTGTGGGCAGCTTCAGCTACTTAGTGAAGCTCTCTGCAACTTAGTGAGACCCTATTTCAAAAGAAAGAATAAAGAATAGGACTGGGAGTGTAGTTAGGAAGTAGAATGCCCCTGGGTTCAATCCCCAGTACCACAAAAAAAATGTAAAACCGAAAAATAATAAAAATCATATCACAATTTGCAAGGTACAGCTAAAACACACTAAGAACACTTATAATTTTAAACATTTACATAATGAAGGAAAAAGTTTAAAGTATGACCTGGGGAAGTAAGATTTCATCAGTCGTTAGCCCAGAACTTGAAGTTGTTTTGGTTAATAAAGAACTTCAAAGACCTTTCTAAGCTGTGCTAACACTTTGAGGAATCCAGAATCTCTGTCAGTTCTTGGAGAGGGCAGCAATTCCTGAAGTGGAGCAGGTGAATTCTTTCTTTACAAAGGAAGAGTTGAGAAATTCTCTTGCAGTCTCATAGACAACAGAGAGCTCAGAAGCAGATTGCTCAGCAAAAGAGGGGCTATGGACAGAAGGGGAAAAAAGTGGCAGAAATCTCATTGTGGCTGATGAAATTTATTTATAAGTAATTAGGAGAGAAAAATACCCAAGATTTCTACCAGAATAATTGGGGAGAGTTGGAGTAAGAGATGAGGAGTCCCTTGGAGAAAGGGTCAGGGAAACATTAAATGGCAGGTTCTCTCTGAGTAAAATACAGTACGTGTACAGAGAAGGTCCGGACTGGGATCTTTTGAAAAAGTCTAATGTAGTACAACAGTAGATTAGTTATTTATTGCTGCATAATGAGCCCCCCTCCCAATCTTAGTAGTTTGAAATATTTATATTCTTACAGTATTTAGAACCAGTTCTGTTGAGTCTTGTTTTCAGGGTCTGTCATAGGTTATAATCAAGTTCAAGGTATAGATGGGCCTCTAATTCGAGTCTCACCAAGACCTCTCATATGTTTATTGTTGGGATTCCCTTTATTGCAGGTTTCAGAAGGAGAGCCACAGTTCCTTGTGGGCGTTTGGTTGCCCTAAGTTCCTTGCCAGGTCATCCTCTTAAATATGTTATCATGCTTCATAAAAGTGTGTAAGTGGAGAAGTCAAATGGGAGAGAGTCTAGAAGGATGGAAGGCACAATCTTGTGTAACCTAATTGTGAAAGCAGCATTCTATGGCTTTTATCAGATTCTATCCTTAGGAAGCAGGTGAGGCCCCACCCACACTGAGGGTGAGCCCATGAATACCAGGCTCTGGGAATCACTGGGAGGCATTAGAAGGCTGCCTGTCACTGAAAGGGAAACAAGATTGGGGAAAGTATTTATGCATTCTTATAAGACATGATGATTCAGTCTTTCCTGGAGAGGGCTGGCCTAAATAAAATTCAACCTTTGGAGTAGCTTAAGCAATTAAGGTGCTAAGAGAACATCTGTGCTTGATGCATAGAGTTACCAGGGAAGCAGAGGATTAAACAGGCCCTGAATGCAGAGCTTCCTTTGAAATGAAGGAGATGACCCATCACAGCTGCAGGAAGGTTTCCAACAGAGGAAAATCTGGAACTGGGAATAAAATAAGGAGTAACCAGTACCAAGAATAGATAGTGGGAATGTTAAAGCAGATAGAAAGTTTTAATAGCTCTTCGAATATTTCTTTACATTAATAATTGTGTAAATAATATTTTAGTTATATTTAGTATAAGATGTTTTGTATGTCTGAGTGGATTTCTTTAGTCCCTAAGCTATCAGTGAATTATTGAAAAGTTTGAGAAATCCAAAAAGTGCAATTCATTGTATTATTTCTAAATTTCAGCCATTCAAATCTTTGCTTTTGACAGTCTCCATAGCTGTATTGTTAGTTATCGAATACTTTTTTTTTTTTTCACTTTTGGTATTGGTGTTCAACTCAGGGTGATTCTACTTGTGAGATACACCCCCAGCATTTCAAATCTTTTTTTTTTTTTTGAAACAAAGTCTCACTGAATTGCTCAGTCTAGATAAATTTCTGAAGCTTGCCTGTAACCTGTAATCCTCCTGACTTAGCCTTTCAAGTACTGGGACTATAAGTGTGTACCACCACACCCAATTATTAATTGCTTTTAAAAGCTTCGTGTGCATTTTAATTCTGGTATATTTTAAGAATATTTTTATAATTACTGCTATGACCACAAATCTGCTATTACTGACCATAAATGTTTTCTTATGTGCACTAAAAGTAATGTGTGTCTATTACATATTTTTTTTTTTTTTTCGGTACTAGGGATTGAACTCAGGGGCATTCTACCTCCGAGCTATACCCCCAGCCCTATTTTTTTATTCTTTATTTTGAAACCGAGTCTCACTTGCGGAGTGCCTCACTAGGTAGCTGAGGCTGGCCGCGAACCCGGATCCTCCGGTCTCAGCCTCCCGAATGCTGGGATTACAAGCGTGCGCCACCACGCCCGGCTTCTATTACATATTTTAATGTTTGTGTATCGCCTATAATTGCCTCATCTCCAGGGGTAGGCAGATTAAATTTATGAAAGTTTATTTCATGGAAGGAATGTGTACTCTGGGTTTGAATAGTGACTTTGCCATTTTCTATTTATTAAAATATAGGTAAGTGTATAATAATTTGTTTGAAACTTAGGCGATTTCTATGAAATTGGGATAATATTCACTTGGAATAATTTAGTAATTTTGTTTGGTTTTAAATAAGATAATAGTTGTAAATATAATAATATTGGTAATAACTGATATGTATTGTACAATTACAATGTGTCAGGCTTCATATTAAATTGTGAACATGTTTTCAATATATATTAGTAGTTATTCCAAAATCTATGCTATCAAATAGTTCAACACTCCCAGTTAGTATCTATGATCACTCTAAATAGCTCAGAACCTTTTAAGAGATTGAGAAATATTTGAGTGAATACTGAAAGACTAGAACATTGGCAGTCACTCTAATAAGACATTTGGAAAAATTACCATGGTAAAATGAGATTTTCTATGTTAAACATAAGAATTATGACACTTAAATGTCTCCCTTTGTAGTCTGTTATATTATATGGATTATATCTTATTATTCCTCAATTGGTGCATAAAGACCTCAAAGTTGGTTTTGCCACACTTAAATGGAAAATATGCTCACATGTATAATGTTTCCTATAATTTTCAGACACAAGAACAGAAGGTGTGTAAAAGGTGCTTCTCATGCATGGTAAATTTCTTTGGAGCTAGAGACAATTGAGTAAATAAGACATTATTTTTGTGTCTCTATTCCATTATCCCAAATTTCCAGCGCACATCCTTAACTTTT
This sequence comes from Graphiurus murinus, assembly GCA_004027655.1. Lineage (NCBI taxonomy): Eukaryota > Metazoa > Chordata > Mammalia > Rodentia > Gliridae > Graphiurus > Graphiurus murinus. The sequence goes on along the minus strand of PVLC010018995.1, from coordinate 12,765 downwards.
TTTGGAAAATATAGATTAAAATGCACTTAAAGATAATATTTTGTAGCATGGAAAATATGATTTTGTCATAATGAGACATAAACTGAGGGCAGATAAATGTTTTGAATACATTTTATGGATCAATTATTGATCTTTAACAAATTATGTATCCTTTCTTTTCTTTATTTAATAATTTTATTGATGCATTGTAATCTCACATCATAATATAGTTTATAGTGTTCCTTAAATTTTTTAAAATAATCCCTTTTTATTGAGTTCTGTCCTGTCCCATTCAAGTCTTACCTCATCTAGCCACATAGATGTGTATGTGTGTATATGTATGTATACATACCATATGTACATATATTATATATACCATATATACATATGATATATATGCATATACATTGTATATAGATGATTCAAACTTTCTTTTTGTGCGTGTGGTGCTGGGAATTGAACCCAGGGACATTCTATCTCTGAGCTACCCTCAGTCCTTTTTATTTTTTGTTTATAATCAATGTCTTTCTAGGTTCCTGAAAGTCTCCCTAAGTTGCTAAGGGTGGTCTTGAACTTGTTATCTTCCTGCCTCAGCCTCCCAACTACTGGGATTACAGGCATGTGCCACCATGCCCAGCTTATATATAAAACCTTCTTAAGCCATTTTCATGGAGAAAACATTTAGGAAGAGTTGAGGTGACAAGTTTTGACACCAGTCTACTACTGAAGCCTCTAAAAAGGTCCCTGCTTTGCTGTTTGGAGGAGTTTCTTGCCCTAGCCTCCCAAAGAGGATACTCCAGAATTAGTATCAGTTTTACATTATTCTAATGAAATACTGGCAACAACTCATTTTTAAAGAGAAAAGTTATATTTAGCTCACAGGTCTTGAGGTTCCAGTGCAAGATTGGGTGGGGTGGCCCCATCACTTTGGTCTTCTGAGGAAGGCGGTGCACCCTGCTAGGAGCACATGGTGGAGCAAACTGTTTATAGATGGAGCCAGGAAGCACAGAGAGACTGAGAGACTGGGATCCCCATGTCCCTTCAAGGGCATACATTCAATGTCCTAAGGACCTCACACTAGGCCCCAACTCTTAGAGTATCCACCATGTCCCAGTATGCCCCCTTGGGACCCCAGATGTTAGCACCTGGACATTTCGGGGAACACTGTCCATATTCAAACTGTAGCACTTACCCCCATTTTATTATTCAGAAACTTGGCTCTCCACCAATGGCCCAGCTCAGGGCCTGCTATTATATACCCCAAGATTCATTCAGGCCATCTGTCAACCAAAGAGACTCTTCTAGACCCCTCAAAAGAACACAACAGAACCGTAGAAGGCTTTGAGACACCCCTACTTTACATCATCTTAGCTGATCTTCACAAGAAGAAAGGATCAGTGCGTAAAGATAATTTATCCAATTTCCCTCAGAAGGCAGAAGTGCTGGTAATTATTTAGGGTGTTAAGTAATAACTTTTCATGCTTTTATTATATTTGAGTAATCACAGGTGTGAACTAGAAGTGTCCAATGTTCCTGCTAGTCCAATTTTAATAGATTTCTCTATCAAGAAAGGAGTAGATTCTACCTACCAACACATCTCACAAGGGTCATGCCACACAGGAATTGAACTAACTAGACCTTGGGAAAATTGCATCAAAACTAATGGCCTAAATTTAAACAGGTATTCAATGAGAGGAATAGACAATCACTTGTCAGCATATCATCCTGTTCCATATTTTCCATGTATTATTTAAGCATCTAGGACAAAAGGTCCAAAGTGACATACTGAATATGTCCCAACAAAGAAATTATTAGTACTGTGAGGTCAACAATTACCCCCTAGAATTTTAACTGGTGAGGATGTTAGTGGTGTTTAGAAGATTCTAATACAAAAGGCATCCGGTCCTCTCCCTTCTCAGCTCAGTACATCCTCACACCCCTGTTCACCTCTAACTTAGTCCCTATCTGGCATTTCAACACACAGAAGGAAAGAGGAATTCATAGATTTGCAGAATCCAGAGGAATACTTCCTCTCTTTGACATGATTACCATCCCTCTCTCAATCTCTGCTGCAGCCTGCCACTAGAAAGCCAAACTTGCGATTGAAAAGCCACGAACATCAAATGAAAGCTTGGAGCAAAATCCTCCTTCCCTAAAAATATCAGAGGAGGATTGAAGGGTGACCCCATATGGGCTGGGGTGGATGTGATAAAATGCAAATTTGCAGCTTGCAGTGGGAGAGAGAAGGATACAGTACTAGGTCAGAAGTGAGGACCGAATGAGGATTTTTTTCGTATTAATGTAACTGGGGGAGGATTGCTTCCAGCTGGGAGGGGCAGCCTGGGGAGAGAAGTTTGTGGGGGCTGAGGGTGAAAACCATGCAAGCATATGGAGCCGTGAGGGAAAGAGAAAGGCACTCAGAAGACAGAAGGTGTGGAAATGGACTCACAGAGCAGGGAGCTCAATCGTGATGAACAAGTGTATGGGACCTGAAAAGACACAGGAGGGCACCTCAAGAAGCCTGGGGTAGAGCTGGACTCCTCAGGGCTGGAGGAGCACAGGTACATTGGCAGGCTGGAGAGGAGAGAGCTTGCCAGCCCAGCAGTGAAGAGTCATGCTGAGCTGGACTTGGAGCAAGGAAGTGAAGAAATGGAAAGGGAGAGTGTTGAATCTGTTGGATTTTCAGGAAGTCATTTTAGAGAACATGCAAGCACTCGGAATATCTGGATTTTCTTTCACTCCAAATGCCTTCATAAATAAAGAAAACAGACCAAAATGTTAGTAATAGGTGTGTCCAGCTAAGGGTATTCTTCGGGGCTCCTTTGGTATCCCTGACAATTGTTCTGCCATTGAGGACCCTGATGGACAGGAATTGCTTGGCACTATTAGCTCACTTACTGCTGTAAATGTTAGGCCTCTCCCTCTGTCTCAATTCAAAGAGCCAAGAGCACAGAGGAGACAGAAGAGTTTCTCACTTCAGACAGCTTCTTCAACAGGCACTCCCTGCTCTCTATTTAATTGATATATTCTTATCTTCCCCTCAGTCCAAGGAGTCCTCCAACCTCCAAGCTTAGCATAGGTAGGGGACTTTTGATGCACAATAAACTCATAATACAATGTCAAGCACTACCGGATTACCCACAATAACTTAACATCATCCAATCATCTTACTAGCAGTAAATCATCACATTTACAAAATACAAGGCACCTCACTCAAGTACCATTTCATTTCCCTGGATCCTCTCCGTATGCTGAATCTGCAGCAATTCTCCAGCTAAGCTATGCCAAGCCTTGACCCAGTGATTGCATAAGCTCTGATTCTTCTTTGCCAAGTCCTCATCTGTCCCTATTTTCAGCTTTTACTGTATTATACCTATTACCTCCTTAACTTCTTAGTCTGTCAGCATTTTAGTGCACAGTATCTAATGTTGAATTCTGTCCATAGCTTCATAAAACTTGATTTTCTTACCTTACCACCCCCACCCCCAGAAAGTCAGCATGTATTAACATTTGAAAATACATTATTGGTCTTTAATCTATATGCAATTATTAATATCTAAGTAAGACCCTGCTTAAACCCAGGCTGCTTTTCTAGAAGAAACCTATTTGTATATTATGACAATGCAGTCTATATACCTTTAACTAAACTCATTTCATCAGTAGTTTAGATTTCAAGGCTTCCTAATAGTGTAGTACAACAATCTGCACTCAGGCATAGGGCTTTCCAGTGTGCTATCTAGCAAAGGATACAATGAGTAGGAACAACAGAAGTGGCAGGAAAGGCTGAGAGTCTGTCCCACTGTCTTTGTAGTAGGAACTTCGAATCCTTTTGGATTTGTTCTCCTTTGGCAGAACACAACTGGAAACTTCTGTCGGGGACTTCCCAGGGATTCCCGTTTCAATCCATATGCCTGTATATGGCCTCTGAATCACAGCTGAGCAAGGCAACAGAGGCTCTGCCACTCCTCTCAACCACATCAGACTCTGACTTCTCTTTGATTGCAAACTTCTAGGCAACGAGAAGTCTGCAACAAAGCCTCCCTTCCACCTCAGAACCAACAGCTTCCATTCCACTGCAGGGGAACAAGCCCTTTCAGCCACCTGCTTGTTGTCTCGCTTAGATTTTAACCTTCCTTTCAATCTTATGTGATTCTCTCACTCTAAAGTAGAAGAGAGTAGATGGAGAACACTAGATCTTTATGATATTTAAAAGATGATCTGCAGAGAGACCCCAGGATACTAGCCCTTGACAGCTTTATTTCAGACCATATTGCCAGAAACGCAAGTAGGGAAGGATGCTATTGTTAACATTTCAAAACAACATCCAGCATCACCTTCTGTTTGACCTGCTCACCCTTCTCTTTTAAGAAATTATCCTTTGATTCTCAAACTCCCTTGCTTATGTCTGAGAACAAAGAGAGCCCCCTCCCCGTTAGCATACAAATTGCTTTAGTCATTTTCAGGTTCTGAAGCATGGGGAAAATTTCATAAAGAGAAAATACTTATCATTTTTATGGATAATTCAAATATAGTTGAACCTTAGAACTTTAAGATGAAGAACAAAATTGTTATACATTTGGATAAAAAAAATCTGAGCAATCAAAAACCAGTCTTCATATATGCACAATAAAATTGAGTTTTAAAGTATGTAATCATACCTCTGCATAACAAGGCAGGGATATTATTGTTTGTTTTGATATTGTGCTCTATTTTGAAATGTATATAGCTATGCAAATAAAGTTAGGTAACTCAATCAAAACATATCTGCTTTTTTTCCCCCCAAAAATAGCATCTTACTTTCCAAAATTTAAAACACAAGGAAATTAAAGACAAAAGAAACCTCAAGGAAATATTAAAGTATTGATGCAACTTCTTCAAAAGAATCAAAGATACTTAAGAATTTCACCAGGAAAAAGTTAATATTACCAGTAGGTGATACCATCAGTAAAAGAAAATATTTCCAATTTTTTTTATCCCTATCTCTCAATCACCTTTCCATACTTCCTCATCCCCTGTATCTCTGGTCTTTGTACAGTTAATTACCCTTCTAGCCTCCAATATCCTTTAGCCCTCTTGTTCTCATGGCTAACTCATATTCTTCAAAACTCAGAACTGTTGCTATCTAATCTGATAAACCTCCCTTAACCTAATTGCTAACTGGCCAAGGGAAGTACTCACTCTCTCTTCAATTTTTTTTTTCCTGTATTGGGGACTGAACCCAGGGGCATTCCACCTCTGAGCTACACCCCCAGTCTTATTTGTCTTATTTTTTATTCTTTATTTTTAAACAGTGTCTTACTAAGTTGTGAAGAGAGAGCCTCACTAAGTAGCTGAGGCTGGCTGCAAACCCAGATCCTCTGGTCTCAGCTTCCCAAGTACTGGGATTACAAGCGTGCGCCACCATGCCCAGCTTTCCATATATATATAAATATATGGAAAATAATAAATTCTAATAAAAGTAATTTCAGATATATAATATATATTATATTATATATTATATATCTGATTATATATATTATATATCTGAAATTACTTTTATTTATATATATATATTTATATATATATATTATATATCTGAAATTACTTTTATTATAATTTATTATTTTTTGTGAAGCCCTCAATTGACTTAAGAACTCTTGAAGTTAGGGGTCTTATTTTACTAATTTCCCCCTAATAGCTACTATAGCACCCTGCAATAGAGAAAATCATATATATTTTATATATACATACATATTTTCATTTGATTTAATTCATTTGATATTTATCTGCTAATTAGATAATCTAATAGATTTTCTAGGTGTTTGTGAACTAATGTGCTATTTATTCAAAATAGTAGCATGCCTAAAAATAAAATTTATTAAAATATTTTTCAGAATTATTTTGAAGGAAGATAGCTATGATGATCATTTTAGGCATATTTCTTTATACTTGTCATCTTAAAGCCTTTCAGGACATAACTAGAAGGTTTTAGGTGAACCACAGACATTTCCATTATTTAAAAATAGTCAAGTTTTTATAATTTGATATGATTCAAACTAACAAATGACTACTTTGCCCACTGCCTTAATTATTATCATTATTTTAACCTCTGAAACATGAGGTTATGCTTCAATACTCAGGACCTATCTTCCTGTTTTCTAGAAAGCAAGGTGGCTGTGCTGTGTGTAACTAAGTTGTCCCACCAACACATCACTGAGTGGGAAGGGAGGCTCACAGGAGTGAGAATGGACAGAGTCACATCTCAAATTAGAGAAGATGTTGTCCATTCCAGCCTTAGATGCTTACTATCATAGTCGACTTCTTCAATCAGATTAATAATTCGATGCAGCCATAGACCTCCAGTTGAGATTTCAAAACAAATAACATGTGGCCCTGTATATTTCACTGAAGGATATCCCACCTTCAGTGGTTCATTGACCACCCCAAGCAGATTCCATATCAACTTTCCTGGCCCAGTTTGCTTGTGATTCATTTAGAAAGACAGAGGATGCCTGGCTTCACGTTGCCTCCCCCATCACTTTCTTCTTTGGTCTGTTCTACCTGTTTTAACTCCAATTCTTCTACAACAATGGAGTCAGTCTTTTCTCCTCCATGAAAATGATTACAGATGCATGAAGATGGGCTGGATAGTAACAAAGGTAGGTGGTTCAAATTCATAGTTGATTAGAACTAAAAGCAAAACCTCTTCAAAATACTTAAGTTGTAGTAGTAATTCTCTATTGGTAGTGGTGTGGCACATGTTCTCTTAGCATCAATGTCTTTATCCATAATATAGGGGTAAGAACAAAAGGCTGCCTTTCCAACCACTTAAGATTATAGTATCAAAAAAGATCATGTATATGATCTGCTTTGTGAATGCTTTAGCATCATGCAAATATCAAATATTAGTATTTTGTGCACTATTTTGGGTATCTGTTTTATTCTTACCAACCTGAAGAAAGACATAAAAGCAAGATTATAAGCTTTGCAGATCACAGACATATGGGAGGAATAGCTAATATAAAAGAAAGATAGAATCAAAGTTTAAAGAAATCATGACAGATTGGAATGATGACTAAAACTTCTAAAATAATATATAATATGAACAGATGTAAAATAACACACTTTGGCTTAAAAAAATTATGTCAGGAGAGACTGGTTATGGCATCAGTTTTATGAACCATAGATAAATGGTTAGAAGTTGAGTGTAACTTTAGCTTTTTCTAATATAGAAATGAGGTATCCAGAACAAAAGAGGTAATATGATGCATGTGTCAGACCACTGCTGACATATGTAGTATTTTAATATTGAAATATGAAGCCGGGCGTGGTGGCGCACGCTTGTAATCCCAGTATTTGGGAGGCTGAGACAAAGGATTGCAGGTTCAATGACAGCCTTAGCAAGTAGTAAGATTCTCATCAACCTAGGGAGATCCTGTTTCAAAATTAAAATTAAAATTAAAAATTAAAATATTGGATGTAGCTTGGAGGTAGAATGCCACTGGGTTCAATTCGCAATACCCCCAAATAAATAAATAAATAAATAAAAAGGAAAAAGAAATATGAAGAACTGAGTACCATCTTAGAATTCTGGAATATTGTTTGTGGAAGGCAACTAGAATTTTGAAATGCCTACAATGTCATGGGAAGTAATTACAGAGCTAGGGTTAGTTTGCTTGGAAAGTCAAGACACTTCATAGATACATAAAGGACTCTACAAATGTTTTGAAGACTTCCACAGAGAAAAAATATACAAATGTCCAATCAGGATTTAAAAGAGCTAACATGCCACATACTATATTCTCAGTAAGTGACAATTAAATTTAAATTCTTTGTTGCTCCAGTGGAAAATAGGAACCTATGATAATAAAAAATAAATAAATGAGTACCTTGTGACTGGAAATACTCAAGGAAATGGACACTTTTTGTTATGTGGGATGTTTCTAGGCTGGAATAGACATTTTGTATGTTATCAGTCTTATCTTATTTGGAGAGCATGTACATGTCACTCTAATTATACACCTGCCTTCCATCTATGCCCATCACAAAACTAAGAAAAGTTAACATTTTCCAGAAAATGTAAAAGGGGCCGGGCAAAATAGTCACTTTTTATAATGGGAAAACCTTAGATACAGAGAGATTATGTGAACTTAATAGTCAGTAGTATTGTGATAGAACCTTCTGAGGTAATGGTTTTCAAGAATATATTATGTTTCAGAACCATCCAGAGAGATTACTGAAGCCCAGATGGCAGAAGCTAACACTCACAGTGTCTGAATGAGCAAATCTAAAGTGGAAGTTTCCAGATTTATATGTCTAACAATCCTCGAGTGGTGCAGATAACGAACTATTGCTCTCAAAGAAAGAAGAAAAGAAAAGATAACCCTTGACACAAAAACAACACAGACCAGTCAAATTTTTATTCATGAAACCAACCCATCACCCTTGATTTATAATGGATGGTCATAAGTCACAAAACCAATCCACAGGCTGTTCAATGGCTTATAATGTGCCTTATCATTTAAACAAACAAACAAACAAACAAAAAAAGAGCAAATCAAACTTTATCTCTCAAGAATTTGATCCAATCCATGTTATAAAAATAGATAATTAGTATAAGAAAAAGAAATTGGAAATTCAGTAAAGTAAGGAGTAAAAAGATATATGGTAAGATAGCCAGAAGAAGAGATAGAATATAAAAAAAAGTAGGAAGCAGTTGAGGCTGGTTGATGTCTAAGCACTAGATTAAAAGTCCTAAAATTTTTGTTAGAATTTCTAGAGCTGCCTTGAATCTGATTCCCTTATTCACTAGGATGGTTCTACTAAAGTTCATACTTTTCTGCTTTCTTATTATTTGCCTCTGCTGTTCTTTTTCAAATACCACACTTATCAATGGGGCCACAGAATTTAAAGTCATGTACTTTAGCATTTTGGAGGACATTATCTTTCTGCTTCCAGAATTGTTTTTGAGAAGTCCATTGTTACGTTTATTTCCTTTTTTTTTTCTCAAAATTTAAGTTTTTATTCCTCTGTAAAATTTAAGGCCTTTATCTTTAGTCCTAGTGCTTAATATTTCAGGTTGATATCTTAATATAAATCTTTTAAAAATTGTTGTCTAGGTACTCAATAGCTTTTTTCATTCTGAAAAATTGTGTTCTTTTTTCATAAATGTTTGTTTGTTTATTTGTTTGTTTTTTACAACCTTTCTTTAGTGTTTTTTGTTTTCTATTTCCTGATTCTTATTTCAGAAATTCTTTAAATCAAATATAGGACTTGCTGGACTGATCCCAGGTTTTTCTTTACTGTTGTTCATTTTCAATGTATGTTTCCTAATTTTATGTGTCTTGGAATATTTTCTTAATTTTATCTTTCAGGATTTCTCTTGGTGTGTGTGTGTGTGTGTGTGTGTGTGTGTGTGTATGCGTGCGCGCACACGCGTGTGTGTGTGTGTGTGTGTTTACATAGGTAATGTGTATGTATATATGTGCGTGTATACATATACCCAACTTGTGATGGTTCAACTTATTATTTTTCAATTTATGGTGGTAGGAAAGTAAGAAAACATACTTTGAGTTATAATTTTTATGTTTTCTCAGGCTAGAAATGTTTAGCTTGATACCCTCTTGTGAAGCTGGACAGCATAGGGCAGTCATCTGCATAATCTTAGGACAAATAACTAATATTCTACAGTGTAATGTGTTGCCTAGCTATAATGTTTAGTGGGTTAGGCACATAAAATGCATTTGCAACATTAAACAGGTTTATGGGGATGTAAGCCCATCATTAAGTTGAGGAACACTTATCTATCCATCTATCTCTCTATCTATATACCTACCTAATTCCACTCATAGTTTTAAATTGCAAGTGTTTTTTTCCTTCCTTCCTTCCTTCCTTCCTTCCTTCCTTCCTTCCTTCCTTCCTTCCTTCTTTCCTTCCTTGTTTTTATTTCTTAAATCTCCCCACTTCTACGTTGGTATTGAAATGTTTTCTCTCTCTCTCTCTCTCTCTCTCTCTCTCTCTCTCTGTGTCTCTCTCTCTCTCTCTCCCTCTCTCCTTTTTGGTAGTATTAAGGATTGAACCCAGGGGTTTTCTACTGCTGAGCTGTATCTGAAGCCTTTTGCATTTTTTTTATTTGTTGAAATAGGTTCTCATTAATTTACCACTCGTTGGCCTTGAAACTGCAATACACCTGTCCCAACCTTCGAAACAATTTTTTCTCTTAACACTCTTATTATACCCTCTAGGGCTTAATAAAAAGTTTTCTTCTAGTTTCTTTCTACATGGCAATAGCAGTAGTTGTAGCAAGTTTGAACTTCTGCATTACAGCCAAGGTCTGGTCACTTATGAAACCACTAGTCCACTGATGGTATACTTCCAATTCTAGAACATCTGTAAATATGTGGACACCTAATTCCCTTTATAACTTTCTGTTTCAAATACCTTGAAGTGCATAAAGAGTAATTTCTGGTTTTTGCATCCTACCCTAATTAATAGACTATATGTTGACTAAGGCAGAAAAAGAAAACAAACATGCAAAAATATTTAGAAGTGAGTATTGAAGACTAGGGTAGAGAGGATGGTGCTAAATTATGGACAGAGAGATAAGTGTTTTTCTTTTTTATGAGACTATAATAAATTAAAAAGAAACAAATATTTTTCCAATCTTAACTTTGTTTTTCATAGAAATAACAAAAGTAATAGAATGTAATTGGATATTACACATTTGCAAGAAACAGTTTCCTAACAGGCTGGTCATGTAAGTCCTTTCCAAAGAGGTGGTAGTTTAAGAAGGGGCCACATTAAGTAAGGGAACAGCCATGCAAATATTTGGAGGAAGGTCAATTCAGGCAGAAATAATGGGAAATCCAACAAGTCTTGAAAAAATACTTTTGGCAACGCTGAGAAGGACTGTGTGCATGGGGCCTGGTGAGAAGAGGACAGAGGAGTAAGTAATGTCTGTAGTTATATCCCAAAAAGAACATTCACAGCTTAGTTGCCCATTACAAATACATTGGCTTTTATTTTTCATGTGACAGGAAACTATTGAAATGTTTTGTGGAGGTGATTTACATGATTTGATTCAGGTATTATAAGCATTGCTGGCTGCCTTATGGAAAATCAAATGGAGCAGGGGAAGATGAATTAAAAATGATGGTCTTTGAAGAAGTAACAAATACAAGGATTTCGTTAAAGTTTTTAAAATAGAACCAACAGGTGTTTATCAGTCTATTAAAGAACAGGCATGAAGAAAAATAAGGAATCAGAGAGACTGTAAGATTTTTTATTTGAGAAAATAGGTGACACGATGCACTACTAACCAAATTAGGAAAATTTGCACAAAAACAATTTTGAGGAAAGGGGAATCATGACTGTTTTCCCAGTAACTCTCAGTCTGAATACCCATTATATCCATTGAAATGCAGAGCAGGCAAAGATATATGAGTCTGGAGTCCTATTTCAATCAGTATTCTCACTGTTATGAACCAAACACATGACATATATAAAACCTATAGGAAAATGATTTATTTGCTAATGATTCTGGAGATTTTAGCCCATAGATATGTAATCCATTTTACTCCAGGTCCCAGCAGGTGTTGGGGCTGGAAATCTTTAGGGCATCATGGTGGGAAACAGAATGCAAAAGGTCAAAGCCACCAGCTGCAGCTGGGAAGAATTAGGTCATATGCTGTACCTAGCCATGCCCCCAGGGGCCCACCTTCCACCATGGCTGCTTCTTCAGTAGTATAGTATGAGGTCTGAGGACATTTTGAAATCCCAACTACAACACCTCCTTATTTTATTGAGAAGTCATGGTTTTTTGTTTGTTTGTTTGTTTTAGATATTGATAGTTACTGAAATAACACAAGTATTATGGGTATGTTAATTTGTGGTAAGGGAGAGAGGATTATTTTTTTATTTGAATGTATACATATTTTGCCTAACTATATAACTAAATATATAATTAGTATATAGAACCAGGAAGCTATAGATAAGAATAAAGAAAAAGGTCATACTATAATCCCAGGAAAATGATTATTTGCATTTTTGTGTGTTTCCTTCCAGTGGTTTAGCATTACATGCTGAGCTTTTTCTGATTGATCAAATATTCACTGAAAATATGAAACTTTTATTACTGTACAATAAAAGCTAAAGAAATTCAATAATTAAGGTATTGATGCAATACTCAATAGTTAGTTCAATGAACTGAATAAAGGTCTCTGAAACAGGTTTCATTTTATATGAAAATCTAATATCTGACAAAGGAACCTCACATACCATAAAGGAATGTATTAAATTAAGGCACAACCTTATCTCACACCATCAGTAAGTGTAAAATTATTTAGCCCTCTTGGAGTCTACCCTCATCTTCATCTTCTTCTTTTTTTTTTTTCTTTTTGCTGTACTAAGGATTAAACTCAGGGGCATTCTACCTCCAAGCTACACCCTCAGCCCTAGTTTTTTATTCTTTTTATTTTTGAAACAGGTTAAAAAAAAAAAAAGAAACAGGGCCTCACTAAGGAGTTGTTGCAGGCTGCAAACCTGAGATCCTCTTGTCTCAGCCTCCCAAGTACTAAGGTTACTATGTCCAACTCACCCACATCCTCTTAAGCTTTTTGTCAACAGAAAATTCCTTTAAAATATCAGATGACAAATATTCTGGTGCAAGCTTGTAATCTCAGTACTTGGGAGGCTGAGTCAGGAAGATTGTGAGTGCGCGGCCAGCCTCAGCTACTTAGTGAGGCCCTCTGCAACTTAGTGAGCCCCTGTTTCAAAATAAAGAATAAAAATAAGACGGGGGTATAACTC
>PVLC010018994.1:0-31296 GCA_004027655.1 Graphiurus murinus | reverse complement strand
ACATGATGTATAACTGAGTCTGTTCATCTAAGCCAAAATTACTGATGGGTTCTCTAGCACATTTGTACTTCAAATTCACATGAACATTTTTAGCTTGTTCAACTTTTTGTTCTTTATATTCAACTCCAGTAATAAAAAATAAGACTTATGGATCACTTCTAAATAATGAGAGGTAATTAGTTCGTGTGTGTGTGTGTGTGTGTGTGTGTGTGTGTGTGTGTGTGTGTGTGTGTGTTATTGGGAATTGAGCCCTGGCACATTCTACCTCTGAGATACACCCCCATCCCTATTTTTAAAATATTTTTCTTTTGAAACAAGGTCTCCTTAGGTTGCTGAGAATCTCACTACTTGCTGAGGCTGTCCTTGAACCTGAGAGCCTACTGTCTTAGCCTTCCAAGTACTAGAATTACAGGCATGTGCCACCATGCCTGGCTTTATTCCTTATTTTATACTATTATCACTATATCCACTGTTATGGTTGTCAAATAGATGTCAGCTCTTGGATAATCTGTGATGGTGATATTGACCCTGAATGGATAGAATCTCTGAACTCTGTTCTGGATGATAATCGACTACTCACTATGCCCAGTGGAGAGAGGATTCAGTTTGGCCCAAATGTTAACTTTGTATTTGAAACTCATGATTTAAGTTGTGCCTCACCAGCCACAATATCTAGAATGGGAATGATATTTCTCAGGTAAGCCATGGAACATTTATACATATAATGTATTAGAATATTTTAATTGTTATTTTGTTATTGTGGTTAGGTCAAATAAGAATAAAATGAATAATATATAAATATTTTGCCAATTTAAGATTAACTTCTTTTTTTGTTATTTTTAGGTTTTAATTTGTTCAGAGTCTCAGTTTTATTGAATTATTTTAGCAGTATAGTTTTATCACAATTACTAAAAATAAGATTCTGTTTAAGAGAACCGGCAAATATTTATTTTCTGTTTTATTCATTTAAATATTATGATTGAGCTTCAGAGAAGTGAACATACTAATTAATAGTTTAAAGGCTCAGCAGCAGTATTTTAATTATAGAATCTTAGACCCATAGAATTTTAGCGTTAACCCAGGTGAATAGGTTTTACAGTCCAACGTATTCATTTTAAAAATTGAAAAGCCTCTAATATTTTATTTCATCTTCAGTGTATTTGGGAGAAGCTGAGAGAGCAAAAATGAATACTAAGCTTATTTTAGAAATAATAGGCACATACCAGAACATGGGCATTTGAACCAATTTTATTTTCCAAAATGAATAGTAGTTTGGCATAAAATAAAGAAACTTTATTTTGTGAATTTATGTTTTATAATTTGTTATTTATCACCTGATAAAAAATATTTGACTACTTTTGGGCCATTTGAAGCTATTTTGGGTACTATGTGATATGACAGTGTAATCAATTTGGTTCAGATTATATATTAAAATTATTTAATTTTTTAATTCTTTGACAGCAATGTAGGGAACATTTACATTAAAGAGGTCATGAGCTTCAATTAAAAATTTAAGATATTAATTATAAAATAATAAAATATAAATTTCAGTTAAATATTAAAATTTTTGTTGAATATCTATTATATATGGTATTACCTTGGAAATTTCATGAAACATAGCAGGAAAGGAGTAAAACTAAAATCTATGGAGGCTTGTCGTTTTTGGAATATACCTTCAAGTAGAGGAGATTAAATGTTGCAATTATAATACAAGACAGAATATAGATGAAATAAGCAGAAGGTAGAGTGCCATGGATATTTAGCAGGAAAAAAGAACATATGTTACTGTAGAGGATTGTAAAATTGTTGGTGAAGTAGGTATTATTTGTTAGATATACAATGAATGTGTACGATTTAATGTAAAATACAAATATTAACATTTAGGATGCTATATGTTTCAATTATGTCTTAGTTTTAGGTTTCATTGTCAATTTTCTGAGTGTAGCTCAGATATTTGTTGAGCACTTGTCATGAGATAGGTCAAAGGCAGACCTTTTAATAGTACAGTGGAGTGCTGTTAATTACTATACACACATATATAAAAGTAACACAAGCCAACTATTTTGTGACAGAAGATAAATTACATGTGTGGAATAAAGTTTATGGGAGCAGTTATTTATCTGAAAGTAAATTGACCATTTTTTTATAAATAATTTTTATGTACTTGTGTTAATCTGTTTCAGTGATGAAGAGACAGATCTTAATTCTCTGATAAAATCTTGGTTGAGGAATCAACCAGCTAAATACAGAAGTAATCTTGAAAATTGGATTGGAGATTACTTTGAGAAGGCTTTACAATGGGTTCTAAAGCAGGTATGTTGACAATAACATTTCATAATTAGTCAATGAGGTGAGAAGTATAATGATAAAAAGTAACGTTTACAGCTGGACGTAGTGGCACACGCCTGTAATCCCAGTACTTGGGAGGCTGAGATAGAAGGATTGCAGGTTTGAAGCTAGCCTCTGCTATTTAGTGAGGCTTTCAGCAACCTAAAAAGACCTTGTTCCCAAATCAATAAAATTGGGCTGGGGGTATAGCTTGGAAGTAGAATGCCTCTGAGTTCAATCCCCAGTACCACACCAAAAAAAAAAAAAAAAGCAAAAAACAACAACAAAAAACAAATTACATTTTCCTGGCTTGGTGGTGAGAGGTATATGTTGTCATTGTAATCCCTCTGTATCTTTTTTGTTTTTGTTTTTGTTTTGTGTTATTTTACTTTTAATACTTTTACTGGTGCATTATAATGTCACATGATAATGTAGTTCACAGTGATAGTGACATACATGCACACAGCACTTGATGGGCTATCCCCTAGTTTCCTCCCCATTCTCCACCCTTCCCTGTACAGAGTATTAAGATTGACATTAGTATTCTCACATATTTACATAATGTCAATGGATGTGATTCCTTCATTGATCCTCCCTCTCCCTGCTGTCCTTCCTCTAGACCACCTCCCTAGCTCCATTGGAGTTTCTCCTCCATTATCTGAAGTCACTCTGGTATCCAGATTACTTGCTACCTTCTGCATCTGAGAGAAAACATATGACCCTTAACTTTCTGTGACTGGCTAATCTTATTTAACATAACGTTCTTCAGGTCCATCCATTTTCCTGCAAATGACATTATTTTGTTCTTCTTTATTGCTGAGTAGAATTCCATTGTGTGCAGATCCCGTAGTTTTGTAATCCATTCATCTGTTAATGCACACCTGTTGGTTCCATAATTTGGCTGTTGTGAATTGTGCTGCTGCAAACATGGATATACATATATTACTATAATATTCTGATTTCAGTCCTTTGGAAAGATACTCAGGAGTGGTATAGCTGGATCAGATAGTGGATCCCTTCTAATTTTTTGAGGAATCTCCACATTGATCTCCATAGTGGGTGCACTAATTTGCAATCATTCCAACAGTATAGAAGAGTTCCTATTTCTCTACATCCTCATCAACATTTATTTATTTTTTGACTTTTTGTTGATTGCCACTCTGATTGGTGTTAAATGGAATCTCAGTGTAGTTTTGATTTCCATCTCCCTGAATGCTGATGATGTTGAACATTTTTCATATATTTATTGGCCATTTGTATTTCTTCTTTTGTGAAATGTCTATTTAGTTCAATTGCTCATTTCTTGATTGGGTTATTATTATTATTATTTTTTAGTATTAAGTCTTTTAACTAATTTGTGTACTCTAGGTATTCCTATCAGAGGAATAGCTGGCAAAGATCTTCGCCCATTCTGTAGACTCTCTTTTTAGATTCTTGATGGTTTCCTTTGATGAACAGAAAGTTTTTAGTTTAATGCCGTCTAATTTATTTTTGTTTTAATTTGCTGAGCTTTGGAGGTCTTATTGAAGAAGTTTCTACCTGTGTCTATATGCTGGAGTGTTGGATCTGTGCTTTCCTCTAGTAACTTCGAAGTCTTTGGTCTAATTTCTAGGTCTTTGGTTCATCCTGAGTTGATTATTGTGCAGGATGAGAGGTAGGAATTTAATTCCATTTTTCTACAAATGGATAACCAGTTTTCCCAATATAATTTATTGAAAAGGTGTCCTTTCTCCAAAGTATATGTCTGGCACCTTTGGCAAAAATCAATTGGCTATTAGTATATGAATTTGTTTCTGTATCTTCTATTGTGTTCCATTGGCCTATGCATCTATTTTTGTGCCAATACCATACTGTTTTTATTACTATAGCTTTAATATAACTTGAAGTCAGGAATTGTAATGCCTCCTGAATGGTTCTTATTGCTCAGAATTGCTTTGGATGTTATGGGTCTTTTGTTTTTCTATATGGAATTTAGTACTGATTTTTCTAGATCTTTGAAGAATGACATTGGTATTTTGAGAGGGATTGCATTGACTGTGTAGATCGCTTTTGGTAGAATGGCCATTTTGCTATTTATTCTCCCTATCCAAGAGCAAGGGAGATCTTTCCATCTCCTAACATCTTCTTCAATTTCTTTCTTTAGTGTTTTATAATTTTCATTGTAGAGGTCTTTTACCTCCTTGGTTAGGTTTATTCCTGGATATTTTTATTGTTTTTGAGGTTATTGTTAATGGAATTATTTTCTTGATTTCTTTTTCAGTGGATTCATGGTTAGCATATAGAAAAGCTACTTTTTTTTTTTTTTTTTTTTTTAGATTGATTTTGTATCTTGCTACTTTGCGGAATTTGTTGATCAGCTCTAGAAGTCTTTTGGTTGAGTTCTTTGGGTCTTCTAAATATAAGATCATGTCATCTACAAATAGAGATAATTTCAGTTTTTCTTTTCCTATTTGGATTACTCTGGTATCTTTCTCTTGCCTTATCACTTTGGCAAGAGTCTCGAGGAATATATTGAAAAGGAGTGGTGATAATAGGCCTTGGAAGGTTTTTATTTCTCCACCAATTTTGAATAATATCTTTGCTGGATATAGCAGTCTTTCTTGGAAGTTGTTTTCTTTAAGGTTTTAGAGTTTATCATACCAGCCTCTCCTGGCTTTCATTACTTGGGTTGAGAAGTCTGAAGTGATTTTTCTTATTTTGCCCCTGAGTTTAACCCATTATTTTGTTCTCAATGTATTTAAGTTTCTTTCCTTGGCCTCTATGTTAGTCATTTTGATTATTATGTGACGTGGAGAAGTTCTTCTTTGATCTTGTCTTGTTGCTGTTCTGAATGTCTCCTGTATGTGGATGTCCAAGTCTTTTTTTTATGTTTCGGAAATTCTCTGCTGTTATTTCTCTGAAGAGTTTCCTAATACTCTTCGTTTGTTCTTCTATGCCTTCTTCAATGCCTATTATCTGTAAGTGTGGTCCTTTCATATTATCCCATATTTATTTGATTTTCTGTTCCTATATTCATCTTGTCTTCTCTACATTGTTGATTGTGTGATCAGTTTTGAATGAGCTATCTTCCAAGAGTGAGACTCTATTTTCCATGGGGTCTACCCCGCCAGAGGTGGTTTCTGTTGAGGTCTTTAATTCATTTATTGCTTCCTTCATTTCACTCAAAGGCTCTTTTTGGTTCTTACTTAGAGCTTCAATTTCTTTATTCTATGTTCTTTCATTTTCTGTGCACTTTTTCTGATTTTATTTCTGAGGCCTTTGATCATATTGAAAATCAAAATTCTGAATTCTTCTGGCATTTTCTTCAACTGAGTATTGGTGATTTTCCTTATTGTTGAGTTGCGAGAGTTTATTGTTTCAGAGTTCTCAAGTTTGTATTTGTTGTCTTGGTACCCTCTTCCTCTTTGTGTGAGAGTCCCGTGTCTGTTATTCCTTTATAATAAAGCCTATGCTGGTTATATATTTGTGTCTATGAATGTTTCTTGTGTAATCAAACTTCTGAGTTTGTCTCCTAGAGCCTCTTTAAGAAGATATAGTTCTTAATCATGGCAGGCACACAACAGTTTCTGATTGGTTACAGGCTCCTAGTCAAACACTATAGAGATAGGGACTGTGATAATTCTGTTCAGAGTCTGTAGCCTACTGCTTAGGATGTAATGCCCCACAGATACCACCGCTGCTCTGTTGGTTGCAAACTTGTAAAACCCTGCATAGTACTAACTTCTGGCCTTTGTGATCACTGGATTCAGTAAGGCCAGAGATTATTATGTTCTGAGCTTGTGGCCCAGTTATCTGAGCTTTGATGGCCCAGGGATACCATTGATATATTGGTTATGATTGCATGCCTGTATGCACACCAGGCCCAAACTCTGCTAGCAGAGAGTGTTGTTTTCCTATCCTATCACATGAACCCCTGCTAGCCCCAGGCCTCCCTGCTTTCAGGGCCCAAGGTCAGGCATGGAGAGATTGTACTGTTCTGAATCTGTGGTTTGGGTGGCTCAGTTATTTAGCCTCAGGGACATTGCTGCTACTCCAAGGGACTAGAAGGCTACAGATAAAACCATTTATAGTATGTTTAAGTTTCATTTTAAAGTGCTGTTTATGGAAGAAGCTCCAAATTATTATCCTTTAAGCCAGGCCTCCCCCCCTTTTTTTTTTTTACTCAGGACCATCCATCTAACTCTTGCCTCTACTTTCCTTTTTATCAGTAAGAGGAAATTAACAACTCTTCATTCTAGACCAATGCTCATTTTTATAGTTTTCATGTTTAGAAGTGAATAAATCATATATTTATTTGAGGGCTCTAGCATTTATAGCTTGAAATAATTGTTTTTAGGACTACTTTTTATTATATTATATATTAATATTCCAAACTTTCTACCACTTGATTAGAAGGATGAATTTAAAGGAGGTTTTTGAAAAGATATTTGAATGTCAATTTGTATGGTTCTAAGACTACTGGTTGATATTCTCCTTTTGTCTGTTCCTACCATGAATTTTAATGAATAGAATGACTATGTGGTAGAAACAAGTTTGGTTGGGACTGTGATGAATGGTTTGTCTCATCTACATGGATGCAAAGATCATGACCAATTTATTATTAATCTCATAAGAGGACTTGGTGGAAATCTCAATATGAAATCACGCTTGGAATTCACCAAAGAGGTAGTACATATTTAAAGCCTTATTCAGTCAACATTTTTCTATAGCTTTCCCTTGAACCTAACTACCAAATAGTGGTTTTTAATTACAAAGTATAGAACTTTTAAGTTTTGAAATTATATATTCAGTAGAATAATAGTACATTTATGTATGTGTATATGTGTATGTATATATGTATATATACCTATTTTCTCCTTTAATCTAATTTATGATATTTGATGGTCTTAAAATTTTATAAAATAATATTTTAAAAGGTTAAAACTTGGAAAATAAAATATGTTAGACTAATTGAAACTATTTGGATGAATATTATTATTTAATTCATTTTAATCTTTGAATAATATCATTTTTTGTTATACATTTAAACAAAAGTTTTAGCAATTAGGAATAGTAGGATGGATTAATAATTAGTTAAAAAATTTCTTTAGTATATGTGAAGGTTGTATTTTAGCCATTTTTTTTATAAAGCTGAATTCTACACCATAAAGTATTTTTCTTTTCTTTTGACTCCAATATTATGTTCCAGTTTCTTTTCGTATCTTGCTATTTCTTTAATAGCATCATTTTTTGCTTTCCATGGCTATTCTGTTGATTCTTATTGTTTCCACTCAGTGCCATTCTATGTGCTGCTTTGAAGCAGACAATACTGTCTTGCCAAAGTTCAAAATAATGGTGTTAAAGAATAGCACTAGGTGCTAACTCTGCTTTATACAAATAATATATTATTTATGTATAATATATTTATGTGTTATTAATATATCACTATTTAATGTATTATATATTAAATATATATTATGTATTTAATATTTCTCATTATTAAAGATTATAGTAACTAATTGAGAGTAGTGGTGATAGCATTGGAATGAACAGTACTATAATATGTTGGAAATGAAAGGCTTTAGCATCACTGCACTATGTAGCTTGTGATATAGTGTTTATAAGAACTCCATTAAAACTTGAATGTATCTATACCTTGGTATATAAACATTCATTAATTGGTATCTTCTATGTATACTTTATTTGCTTGCATGATTATTTAGAGAAAAGTATTTAAGATAAAAATATAACTTTAATTATGAAGTGGGTAGCTTATCAGTAGGTTTAGTATATGTGAACTTTTTTTTTAATCAAGTGATTTGTTTGGAGAACACTTACTTTGAGGAATTAAAAAATTTCATGTACTTTGTATACAAACTTAGCACACTTTTTCCTCTTAAGGTTTTTAATTGGGCACGAGAATCTCCTCCAGACTCTCACAAACCAATGGACACGTACTATGACTCAAGTAGAGATCAGTTAGCATCCTACGTGCTGAAGAAGCCAGAGAACTTGACTGCTGATGATTTCAGTAATGGCCAAACTCTTCCAGTCATTCAGACTCCTGATATGCAACGAGGTTTAGATTATTTCAAACCTTGGTTAAGTTCTGATACTAAGCAACCATTTATTCTGGTAGGACCAGAAGGATGTGGCAAAGGGTAAGAAAAATGTTGACAAAAGTGTGCCTTGTGGATTTATGTCCCTCTTCCACAACAGTTTAGTCACTTTTGATTAAAGTGACTAAACTGATTAAAGCATATATATTTTATTATATATTGATTAAAGCATATATATTTTCATGAAGGATTCTTTTTATTGTCACTGCTTGTAAAAAAATCATCACTATGATGCTGGGCTTGGTGACGAATGCTTGTAATCCCAATACCTGTAAGGCTGAAACAGGAGAGTTGCAGGTTTGTGGTCAGCCTCAGCTACTTAATAAGGCCCTCCACAACTTAATGAGACCCTGTTTCAAAATAAAGAATAAAAAATAGGGCTGGGGATGTAGCTAGGAGGTAGAATGTCCCTGGGCTCAGTCCCCATTTCCAAAAAAACAAAAACCAAACAAACCAAAAAAACATTACTATGGAGAAGAATGTGTTCATTTCTCTGCCAGATTATGTAATTTCTAATGGAAAGAGAACAATCTGAAAAGATAATTTAAAAAAAGATTATATACATATAATCAAAAATGAATAACAGATATACTTAAAAATTACCATGTGCTTTGGTTATAAAACTTAAATGTTGGAGTTAGCTTTCTATTTAGCTTTTTTGTTTGTTTATCTGTTTTTGCAGTACTGGGGATTGAACCCAGGCAGGGCCTTGCACATGCTAGGCAAGTGCTCTACCACCGAGCTACAGCCCCAGTCCTCTCTTTAGCTTTTTCATTGAGTGCCATCCACCTATTTTTAGTGCCTATAAGGTATGTTTTTGGAAATAAATCATGAATTATTAGCTTTACATTTATGTTGTAGTAATTAAAAATCATAGCTTTTTTACCTAGTAGAACTTAAAATATTAAAATGTTTTTTTCAACTGAGGATAAACAAAATTAGTATATTCTATATATACTTCATCAAACAAAATCACCTTAGAGAACTTTGATTTTTTGGGGGCTGAAAAGAGACCCAATAATACCTTAAAGTATGCATTTATTTCTTTCCAATCTAAAAATTATAAAGTTATCTCGATAATTATAGAAACCAGATCCATGTTTAATGTTTTCCTCTTAAATATCATTACACATAATTGAGTATAGAAAGTGTTTTATTGGTTGCATTTTTAAAGTCAAATGTCATACATCTTTTGTAGGATGTTGCTCAGGTATGCTTTTTCTCAACTACGGTCAACTCAAATTGCTACAGTTCACTGTAGTGCTCAAACTACTTCTCGACATCTCCTGCAGAAATTAAGCCAGACTTGTATGGTAATCAGTACTAATACTGGGCGAGTATATAGACCAAAGGATTGTGAAAGACTTGTTTTGTATTTAAAAGATATCAACCTACCCAAGCTTGATAAGTGGGGGACCAGTACTTTGGTAGCTTTCCTGCAGCAGGTAAGTTTTATTAAGTTTTATTGATTTATTTTGCTATACTTTGAAAATAATTTGATTTCATTAATTTTTCTTCTAGATAGAAAACCCACTTTCCTCCTTTGGGACAGTTTTATCTGTCATGTGCCATGGAAATTAAATTTACTGAGTCATTTCAGTCTTGTTCCAGGTTGCTTTCTTTGATCTTTTTGCCTTTAAAGTTTGTATTACACTGAAATTATATGACAGGGAAAGTAAAATCCTATGTATTAGCTGTCCCTTTTCCTAAAACAAGGAGGAAAGCAGAAGCTACGGGTTGTGCTAGAGTTGGGGAAGTTTTTGGTTCATTTTTTTAAGTATGCATTCATCTGAGAAGTCATACTTAATCATGCCCCTTTCTGTATGTTTTAGCCCATTGGTCTCTCTTTTTGCCTCAGGATTCAAATTTACACATTCTTACTCAGCATGGAAGATTTTTTTCCTTTATGTTCTTTACATCACATTAAAAACTCCAAATTCTTAGAGCTTATTTTGCTTATTTGTATAGGTTCAAATTTAGCTTTACCATGTTACTGCAAAATATGAAAATAACAAAAAAATGAAGTATTTTCTCTAACTCATAAAGCTTTATTTGGATAATTGCTAGTAGATTTATAATATCTACTGTATTTTAATGTTTATTAAGAGAAAAGTATTTTAAAAATGAGGACAATTTAGCTAACATTAGCTAAACATAGATTTGAAATATATTGTTTTTCAATGGTATAAGAATGTAAAATATACTTCAATCCTAAATTTGTTTTGAAGTATATTTTATTGGTGTATTACACATTACTTTGTGTATTAGCTTCTGCCTAATTCAACCTTTAAATTCTGATAGACAATGATAATTACATTGAGAAAAAATTGAAATTTAGGAAAAATATTTTATGTAATTAGAAAATTTGAAGTATAAAATGAATTTATTTTCAAATAGGTATTGACGTATCAAGGATTTTATGATGAAAATTTGGAATGGGTTGGTCTAGAAAATATTCAAATTGTAGCTTCTATGTCAGCTGGAGGAAGACTGGGAAGACACAAGCTTACTACCAGATTTACTTCTATTGTTCGTCTTTGTGCTGTAGAGTATGTATCTTAGTGTTCAAAAAACAAGTTTTTGTTTCGTTTTGTTTTGATCAGAGAGACATCATATATAATTGCATCTTAATATACATTTATAATTATATATAATTGCATCATATATAATTGCATCTTAATTTTGCTATCAATGATACTTTAACGTGTAGAATATAAATTGATAAATGTAAGTTCTGACTTTTTCTCCCTTTTTCAAACTATAGGCAATAATTTAGAATGATAAAAGCTTTAATCAAAGCAATATTATATTAGCAATATAATAATAGCAGTAATAATATTAGCAATATATATGGAAATAAGTCAAAACTATTTTGTATAGTTTGTGTTCTAAAACATCAATATTAGGAATTTAAATGGCAGATCTTAGTTTTTTAATTAAAAATTTAACTGATACACTAAAGTCATAAAACTTATATATTAATAGGGTAGCATTGCATAGTGTTTAAATCAGATTAGACATATCTATCTCTTCAAATATTTGCTATTTCTTTATGGTGAAAATACTTAAAATTATTTCTAATAGCTTTCTGAAAAAGATAGTGTATTATATGTATTATGGTTATCTATAGTCACCCTATTTTGCAGTAGTGCACCAGAACTTCTTACTCCTATTTTACTATAACTTAGTATGCCTCGATCAACTTGCTCCCGTCTGTCTGTCTCCAGTACTATACCCAGCCTCTGGTATCCATATAATACTCTCAACTTGTACAAAATCAATATTTTTTTTTACATTTCACATATAAGAAGGTATTTATTTTTCAGTGCCTGACTTATTTTGTTTAACATAATAATCTCCAGTTCCATCCATATTGTTGCACGTAACAGGATTTCATACATTTTATGACTTAATAGTATTCCATTTTGTATATTTTACCACTTTTTATTTATCTATTTATCAGGTTGCTTCCATTTTTTTTCTTTTGTGAATAGTGTACAATATTACAACGGAACACAGATGTCTCTTTTGACATATTGATTTCATTTCTTTTGAATATATAAACATTCTATACGTTTTTTTAATTTACTGATTTTTTAAAATTTTTGCAGTACTAGGGATTGAACTCAGGGGCATTCTACCACTGAGCTATGCCCCCAGCCCTAGTTTTTATTCTTTATTTTGAAACAGAGTCTCACTAAGTCGTGGAGGGCCTCACTAAGTAGCTGAGGCTGGCGGCAAACCTGGATCCTCCAGTCTCAGCCTCCCAAATGCTGGGATTACAAGCGTGTGCCACTACGCCCGGCTAACATTCTAGATTTTAGATTTAAATGTTTTATGTTTCTTTAAAAGAAAATATCATGTTTTATAAACTAAAAGATAATTTAAATATGAATCAGGGAGAATTATTTCATTTTAATGGTCTATGGCATTGATCCTAATACATCTGTTCATCTCTATGGTCCATGTTCAAAATTATTAGAGGAACTCCTGAATTTTCTGTTTATGGAACTATGTATTCTGTTTTATCAAACCTTATCCTTATGCTTTCATATGAATTGCACACTATCTATTAAGGTTCTTCTTTTTGAAATCTTACTGCATCAATTTAGTCATATTGAAATAAAATTGCTTTGAGAGAAACATGACAATTTTATTTATTATGTATTTTGTACTGTTATAGTTCCAATGTGTATAACTCAAAATGTATTTTTGTAAGTAAAAATTTCCTTCTGGTCCTTTTTAAAGACCAGTAGACTTCCAAACAATTTTATTTTTAATTATTTTCTTGGAATCCTCTGCTAGAATTTCCAATATTTGACAATACTGATTACTTAATGATCTAATGTGGTGGAAGTGAAAACAGGAACTGTGAACTTAGCCTTAGTTTCAGGATAAGCCCTAATTAAGCTAGCTCTCAGAATTGTTTGAAATCCACTACTGTAGCTTAATATTTGGATAGCAACTAATAATATTGATTTTCTTCATTCTTCTGTCCCCTCTTAGTTACCCAGAAAGAGAGCAATTACAAACAATATATGGAGCGTATTTGGAAGCAGTTCTACATAAAAATCTGAGGAATCATACTATTTGGGGTTCTCCATCAAAAATTCACCTCTTAGCAGGGTCTATGGTACAAGTGTATGAACAGGTATATATGCACTTATTGTAGTTTTCATATTTATTGTTATCATTCCCAGAGGACTACTTTCAACTCTAAGCTCTATGTTGATACTCGAGGCTTTATTTTCCTGTTGTAAATTAAACTTTTCTTAGAATTCATCTCTTTGAGGGCAGGTGCTTACGTGTACCTTATATTCTGTTGTATCTCTGACATAGTTTCTAAAAGGCACTCAACAAATATTGGTTGGATAAATGAATTAGTAGTGGATGGTTATTCTATTATCTCAAATTAGAATGGTGTTCATCGACCTTGTAAAAAGCAAACCTTTATCCTGACTTCTATGAATTTCTATCAGACTTCAAATCTGACATTTGATATTGCCTAATATATGCTTCCTTGTTAAAGCGGGGAAGATTACTTAAAAATAAACAAGGCGGATGCAGAAGACATTTATTGAGTATGTTTGCTTGCCAATTGTAGTCCAGGAGATGCAAAGCTGATCAAGTCTCTTTTCTCTGAAATTTCACAGTCTAATGAGGGACTGAGCCATAGAAATAAATTATTAATACAGTGTGACAAATGTAATAACAGTATTTTCATGTTACAGAGATATCACAGAGAGAGTGAATAACTTTGTTGTGGTATATCATAGTTGTTAAGAAGGGGTAAATTTTGATCTGAGTTTTGAAAAATAGAAATTCACAAAGTGGTTAGAAGTGAAAGAATGTCTTCTTAGGTAAAAGGAATAGACTGTGCAAGTTAGGGAAGTGTTTGTGGAAGATTCTTTTTATAATATTGGAGTAGAAATGGGGAAAGAGATGATAAAAAGCAGGAAGTTACGTTAAGAGTAATGATCCTGTCCATAGAGTGGAAGGGATGGGCTCTTTTGAGAAAACAAAAATTGACTAGTTCAATAATATTTTTTTTGTTTTGTTTTGTTTTGTTTGTTTTTTGAAGTGCTGGGGATTGAACTCAGGAACATTCTACCTCTAAGCTATACCCCCAGCACTATTTTTTTTTTTTTAAATAAGGTCTCACTAATTTACTGAGGGCCTTAGTAAGTTGCTAAGGCTGGCTGTAAACCTGTGATCCTCCTGTCTCAGCCTCTGAAGTACTGACTGGTATTACAGGTATGCTAGGTTTGGTTCAATGACTTCTTGAACTTAAAATAGCAATGTGGTACCCATAATTAGAGAATGGATCTTACCTAAGTTTGTGAATGCCTTGAATTTGCAACCATTATTCTATAAAGCTTAGGCTTGCTTTACATAGATTTCTTTAGCAGGGCTATTTAGGCTTTCCTTCTTTTTCTTTTTTTTGCCACTGATAACTTTTGTCAGTATGTTGAAATCTATGAACCCTTCATAGAATAATGTTTTAAAATGCATGAGATAAAATATATAAGATAACTGGGAAAATCAATTCTATTGAAATAAGGTTCTACTTACAGACAGGGATTGGTATTCCTATGAATATAAGGTGGATGAAAAACTGATAGCGTGATTATATATTTAAGAAAGTAAACAGATTGCTAGATTGGTATATTCCCTTTTTCAGGTGCGGGCCAAATTTACAGTGGATGATTATAGTCACTATTTCTTTACTCCTTGCATTCTTACCCAATGGGTTCTTGGCTTATTCAGATATGATTTAGAAGGAGGTAAGTTTTGCTAGTGTGTGTGTTTGTGTGTGTGTGTGTGTGTGTATGCATGTATGTATGTTGTATATTTTATTTGTAATAAATATATTAAATAGGTATTATGATAGTAATTTTATTTTAAAATTAAAATACTAAATTTAAATATCATGATTGCTTTTAAATATTATTATAAAAAATCATTTTTCTTCTTCCAACTGTTATTATTGTCACTATTAAAACATATATATACATACTTATTTTGGTATTGGGAAATGAACTCAGGGGCATTTTACCTCTGTTCCACACCCCCAGCCCTGTTTTTCATTTTTATTTTGAATCAGTGTTTCACTAGGTTGATGAGAGTCTAACTACTTCCTGAGGCTGTCCTTGAACCTGCTATCCTCTTGTCTCTGCCTCCCAAGTACTAGGATTATAGGCGTGTGCCACCACACCCAACTTAAAACGTAATTTTGGAAAAAATAAAATCATTATTCTTTGTAGACAAAGAATGTTTAGTATGGCTTTTTGGAATTGATTTTTTTTACTCACTAGCTAGAGATGATAGTGTTCAATGTAGCCTTTAAGTAATCACAAAAACATACTATCTTACTAACACAATGAATTTTAACTTTTTCCCTTTTTTTTTTTTGCTATTTATCTGATGCCAAAAATATGGTATGTAGTTTCTCACTGTTTATTTCTTTTTAAATATTATATTAAACAGACTTTAAAAAAAAAGAATTTGAATTTTATTCCCATTAAAGAAAATTTTGCCTTTTTTAGGATTCTCAAACCATCCATTAGATTATGTGTTAGAAATCGTAGCATATGAAGCCCGGCGCTTATTTCGTGACAAAATTGTTGGTGCAAAGGAACTTCATTTGTTTGACAGCATTTTAACCTCAGTGTTTCAAGGAGATTGGGGCTCAGATGTATTAGAGAATATGGCAGGTAATATAATAGTTTGTATAAATATGTAATTATGAGAACTTTAAAAATAATTTTTCTTACCTGTAGCATGATTTTATATGTCTAAACAAATAAAACTTTGTATAATTTTAATGTAATTTTTTCCATAAGAGAGAGTGTCCAGTCATGTTTTGTTAGATTTCAGTAATTTTGTTCCAGATAAAATAAGGAAACTAATTGTTTTCCTGGGAAAATAAGTTCAGACCATACTATTTTCTATTTGCAATACAAAAGTATTTTTCCTGAAAGGATTTTCATAAAACAACTAAATGCTATAAAATGTAAATATCATTGAGAAAAGCCAAATTCTGTTGTAATGGCCTTTTGATGAATATTCTTTTTCCTATTACTATCCGTAATGCTATCGCACAGAACTTCTTACTTATTCTTTTTATCATCTTCATCCATTGTCATGGCAAACAATGTGTAACATTCAGTCAAAGCAGCTCTGTTTCATTTAGAATTATTATAGCTTAATAACCAGTTTTCATTTTGAAAACTACTGTGGGAATAATGTATATAATCGAAATCATCATAGTGAGAAGGCCTTTGATAAAAGAAGACCACAATAAGGAAATATTCCTAGTAAATCTGCTTTTAGGCTAAAAAATCCATTATTTTTTCAGAGTATAAAGTGAAACTTCAATGTAAAGTAAACTTCAAGTGAAACATTTCATGTAGTATGTTTTATATATTGTGCATGTCTAAATGTGATATTGGTCCCAGTGCCGTAATTACGCGAGTCAAAGGAAAAAGTGAATATTGAAGGTGAGAAGGATGTTAAGATTGACAAAAAAGAATTTTCTAGCTATTTCCTGACATTTGGAATTAAGAAATGGGTTCAAGAGAACCAAAGGCAGGATGAAATACTGAGAGAAGCCTGATAATAGTTCATATTTTGCATGAGTATTTATATCATTATTATTTGTACCTTTTGTAGCTTAGTGTGCAGTCTTTGTTAATTAAATGGTGCCATCTTTCTCAATCTGAAACTTGAGTCCATAGGACCTTTTCTTGCAAAGAAAATGGCATGTCCTTTGAGCATTAGATAGTAGCAATACTTGGGTGTCTGAATTCTCTAATTTGGTGTAATTCAGAGTCCCCTTTGCTTTTGAATTTTATTCTTCAATGAAAGCTTGTTTTTTGTTTGTTTGTTTTGTTTTGGTATTAGGAATTGAACCCAGGGATATTTTACTTCTGAGCTACACTTACAGCCCTTTTTATTTTTTATTAAATTAAAAACTTAGTGAAATAGGCTCTCACTAAGTTGCTGAAGATCTCATTAAGTTGTTAGGGCTGGCCTGGAAATAGCGATTCTCTTGTCTCATGTCTCAGCCTCACAGGTACTGGGATTACACATGTGCACCACCACTGTTCCTATATATTTATGTAGATTTTAGAATAATCTTATCTCTATATATTAAACATTTTTGCTGAGATTTTGATAGGTATTATATCAAATCTGTCTATTGTGTCAGCAAAGTAGCCACACTCATAATCGCAGTACTTGGGAAGCTGAGACAGGAGGTATACAGGTTCTAGAATAACCTTTAGCAACTAGTGAGACGTAAGACGTGAGACTTTCAGCAGCTTAGTGAGACTCATTTCAAAATAAAAAATCAAAATGGCTGGGAGTGTAGCTCAGAGGTGGAATGTCTTTGGGCTCAATCCCCAGTGCTCTCTTCCCCCAATCTACAGATTGGTTTGAGGAAAACTGATGTTTTTGCTATGTAGTATTCTAGTTTATGAGCATGGTATATCTCCCCATCCATTTAAATTCCCTTTGCTTTTTCCATCATTGCTGTGTAGTTTTCAGTATACAATTCTTGTACATATTTTGTTTGATTTATAACTAAATTTCAAACTTTTTTGAGCAGTTAAGGTGGTCAAACTGGGTTTTAAAGGGTGAGTATATAGAGTGAAGAAGAGAGGAAGGACATTTTAGATGAGAGAAATAGAATATGTAAAAGAAGCAAAGGCTTGAGGTAGCGTATGGTGTAGAGGAAGAGAGAGGAGATTTGAGCAGTCAGTGGAGCTAGATTGTAGAGGTCTTTACCTGGAGTTCCCTTTGTCCCAAGGTGGGGGGGGGGTTGATAAACTATGATATTGAAGTGGTAGGTTTGGTTTTGTAGGTGTTACTCTAGTAGCAGTGAGGATATAATTGAGGGGCAGAGACTTGTAGCAAGGATGCAAAGTAGGAGGGTACTGTAGTAGTGCAAGAAAAATGATTAGTCATGATGATAATTTAGTTATAATATTATAGTTATTTAAATAGATTTATTATATATTTGTTTTAATATGTTCAAGCTTTTAAAGAATATTTTGGAATTTTACATAGAGTTTATCATCTATGAGGATGGAAATCACATTTGTTTTATTACTTATGTCAAGCAGAAAGTGGAGTGTTTAAACACTGTGCTCAGTAGATAAATGGTAGGTGAATGAATGTGTGAGTTATATATTTTTCAGCAATTGCAAATATGAGACTAGACTAGAGCTTTGTAAAATTGTCTAGATATAAATAGTGAGTCACCTTTGGGGTATTTAAGTAGTTGGCAATTTAATCCATAGAAAAAGGTAAATAGACAGGACACTTTAGAATTTAAATAATAGAATGCTGAATTTGATCCTGGGGTATATCAATATACAAAGGATAAGCAGAAAACTGAAAAAAAAAGAGTAGTGTTTTGTGTGAGTGGGTCATGTAGATGCAAGGAAGAAAGCTTCAAGAAGGAGGTGGGAAAGATCATTTTGGGGTTATGACCTCAAAGTAGACTCATCATTTGTTCCCAAATAAAAGTTTTAATATGGTCTTTCTATATAGAAAAATGTAAACATGTGATGGTGAAGGAAAGGAGAGGAGGATGAAGTAGCTTGTGTCTAGGGAAGGTAAGATGGTTGTTATTTTTGGAGATGGTAGAGCTGAGCGTGTGGCAAAAGAGGTACTTGATGAAACAGCCTCCCAGAGCAGTTCGGAAGCTTCAATAGGATAGGGAGTAGATTTTCTTTGTATGGTAACACAAATACCATTATAGATAAATTTAAGGGATGTTTGGGAATTTTAATTTTTAATTAAAAGGTGGTTAATTTTCCTTATTTTTAGAAGTTGATATCTTGATGGTAATAATATAATATACAAAGTTTATGTGGAAATTCTGGAGAAAGAAAATGGCACAACTGAAAGTAGGCGGGATAAGAGTGGGGAAAGTCAGAACGGAGTTTATTTGGGGGGAAAGTGGTGGAGGAAAGAATATAGAAAAGGGATATAATTAATCAGTTTTCAGTGTTTGATATTACAATTTAAAGTTTTTGCATCTTAACTGAACTCATTGATCTTCTAAGTGATTAATCTTTTAAATGTGATTTATATTTTTCTTTTATATATAAATCTTTTAAATGTAATTTATGTTTTTCTTTCTGGGAATAATCTTATTTGGACTGATTAACTGAAAAGTAATTTAGTAAGCAATATGTTTCTGATTCTCCATTTACTAAAAATGCATATAAAGCAAAATGTCTTTTATTTCTACAGATAGTTTCTATGTTACATGGGGAGCCCGATATAATTCAGGAGCAAGGGCAACACCAGGACAACCATTGCCCCCTCATGGAAAACCACTTGGAAAGCTAAACTCTGCAGATCTTAAAGATGTTATTAAAAAGGTATAATATGAATAAATAATCTGAATTAAGTTTGGTTATGAGTACAGTTACTTAAAAATATTTATTAGGAACATTTTGAGGTCATGGAAATACAAGATTATAGAATAGATAGAGCTAGTTCTTTTCTTTTGAAATTTGGTTCAGTTTGGCAGACATAAACTAGAAGCACATGTACTTATAAAGATATATGAGGTGGGTATGGTGGTGCATGCTTGTAATCCCAGTACTTATGAGATTAAGGCAGGAGGATTGTAGGTTCCAGGGCAGTTTCAAGGCCAGGCTCAACCTTGGCAACTTAGCAAGACTCTCTTTCAGACTAAATAAATAAATAAATAGATAGATAAATAAATAAATAATAAATAAATAAATAAATAAATAAGGCTAGGGATATAGTTCGGAGGAGGTAGAATGCTCCATGATCAATTCCCAGTACCAAAACCAAACAAAATTGCTGATATATTTTGGAAGAAAATCTTTGTTAGAAATATTAATTAAGCTTAATATTAATTGGGAAGTCTTCCTATAGCAGTGATTATTAAACTTCAACAAGCATCAGAATCACTTGAAAGGAGCAGAAAATTTACAGATTCCTGGGTTCCATCCCTGGAGAATCAAACTCACTAGGTGAGGCCCAGGGAATCTGAATTTCTAACAGGCTCTCAGATGATGTTGTTGCCCCTGGTCCTTGAAACTTTCTCTCCATGTCTGTCTCTCTTTCTGTTTTTAGTGTATTTTATTGGTGCATTGAAGTCTCACATAATAATGTAGTTTATAGCGATAGTGACATACATGCACACAGCACTTGGTGTGCTTTCCCTCTGCTTCCTCTCAACCCTCTCCTCTTACTCAGACATGACATTGAGGTTGGCATTGGCATTCTCTTATGTATACATAATATCACTGAAAATGTTTCCTTTACTAATTCACCTTCTGCTAGACCACCTCCCTCATTCCACTGGGACTTCTCCTCCATTATCTGAAGTCCCTCTTGTATCCAGATTACTCCCTAGTTTCTGCATTTGAGAGAAAACATATTAACTTTTACTTTCTGTGACTGACTAGTCTCATTTAACATAATGTTCTCCAGGTCCATCCATTTTCCTGCAAATGACATAATTTTGTTCTTCTTTATTGCCGAGTAGAATTCCATTTTGTGTATATTCCATAATTTTATAATCCACTCCTCTGTTGATGAATATCTGGGTTAGCTCCAAAACTTAGCTATTATGAATTATGCTGCTATAAACATGGATATGCATGTATTACTATAATATTCTGATTTTAGTCCCTTTGGAAAGATACCCAAGCGTGATATAGCTGTATCATATGATGGATCCTTACCTAGTTTTCTGAGGAATCTTCACATTGCATAGTGGCTGAACTAATTTGTAATCCCACCAACAGTGTAGAAGAATTCCTATTTCCCCACATCCTCACCAGCATTTACTATGGTTTGACTTCTTGATGATTGCCATTCTGCTTGGGATTAGATGGAATCTCAGTGTAGTTTTGATTCGCATCTCCCTAATTGCTAATGATGTGGAATATTTTTTCATGTATTTATTGGCCATTTGTATCTCTTTTATAAAATGGCTATTTAGTTCATTTGCTCATTTTTATTGGGCTATTTTTTTTAGTTGTCTTTTTCATCTTTCTTGCTTTCTTTCAGTTTAGTTGTAAAAAAGAAGAAACAGTATTACATATGATTGCCTTAAAATTAATATTTATATTGAAAGTTAGTATGAACTTTATGTCAGGAACATTTTTTACATGATCAGGTAAAGTGATTGATTTGCTTGGAATTGATATTGCAAAATTTGGGAATGTTGAAAGTTGTTAATTATTGTAGTCTAATTGTCTTTTCTCTCTTCCTGCACTCTATCACAAAGTACCTAAGTGAACTTTTGAAGCATTCCCAATCACTGCAAAAAAGCAGAAGTTCACGAAGGAGTTTTTAGGCACTAGGTTTCTAGAGTTCTGAGATTGTTTTATGGTCTGTGTTCACTGATTTATTAAAGTATTAGCTAATAAATATGAGAGCTTTTAAGAAAGATTTTGAAATAATCAGTTGTCTAATGCTGCTTTTCACCAATGTGTTAATGTTCAAGGGGAAATGATTTTTGTAAACTCTTGACATTACATACTTTTTTCCTTAGAAAGTGCCTATAAGCTAGATTACTAGATAGGTAAAATATTGAGTGTGTAGTTACTTTACTTCTTTGCTTGAATGTATTAAAACATAACATTTTATCTACATAACTAACATTTTTATTTTGTAATTCATGCTTATATTAATTATAAAATATTTTTGTGAATATTTTTTAAAGGGTCTTATTCATTATGGACGAGATAACCAGAATTTAGATATTTTACTTTTCCAAGAAGTCCTAGAGTATATGTCTAGGATAGACAGAGTGCTGAGTTTCCCTGGAGGTTCACTTCTACTAGCAGGACGCAGTGGTGTAGGTCGTCGAACCATCACTTCTTTAGTCAGCCATATGCATGGAGCAGTGCTATTTTCTCCAAAGATTTCCAGAGGTTATGAAGTAAAGCAGTTCAAAAATGATCTCAAACATGTGAGTGCTCACAATATTTTGTTTTCAAATCACTTTATTCTTCTAAATGATTTTAAGATCTTTAAGTGTCTCATGTATAATATAATCTTAAAAAAATTAGAAAGTTTTATTTTTATTTGTAGATAAAAGAGATTCTTTTTAGTATGTCTAAATCCCAGGTACCTCAGAATATAGGACGTTAGATGGATATGAAAGAGAATGAAAAGATAGAATTCACATAGGAAATGTATGAGTATATATAAAAATTATCTCCTAGTGTTTGTTTTAATGTCCTACCTGTAAAATAATTAAGTTTTCCCTCAATAATATTTATTCATGGGTTCAACTTACTATCCAGACTATATGGCTAAAGTTTGATTTAACTTTGTTTACTTAAATACAAATAAATAAATAAATAAATAAATAAATAAATAAATAAATACATGATACTGACTTACTTTACACTGTGATAATTTTTAACTATACCAAAAATGCATAAAGAGTACTAAAATATTTTCTTGTTTTGCAGGTATTGCATCTTGCTGGAATTGAAGCACAACAGGTAGTTTTACTTCTTGAAGATTATCAGTTTGTACATCCTACATTTTTAGAGATGATCAATAGCCTTTTGTCTTCAGGCAAGTAAATTTACTTTCTATTCAAAGAAAATAAAAGTAATAATGTCAAAATTTTATTCAAGTGAAGTTATTTTGTATAAAATGTAACTGTGTTTGAGAGAACACTTTGCATAGTTCTTACTAAGATGATTGATATAGGATTAAACATGCTCATGGCAGCAGAATTGAAAAACTTTATTTTAATAAAATCAATAATTTAGTAAGTATATATAAATTATTGTTAATATTAAATATTTTGAGTATATAGAAATATTGTCCCTCTCATATACTTTCAGACTATTATTAACAGATATTATTATTATTATTATTATTATTATTATTATTATTATTATTACCAGAACAGATA
Source organism: Graphiurus murinus (assembly GCA_004027655.1). Classification (NCBI taxonomy): domain Eukaryota; kingdom Metazoa; phylum Chordata; class Mammalia; order Rodentia; family Gliridae; genus Graphiurus; species Graphiurus murinus. The sequence goes on along the minus strand of PVLC010018994.1, from coordinate 8,436 downwards.
ATAATCATTGTAACCTTTGGGAAAATTATCTGTCAGTACTTATCTAAAAATGTACTATATCCTTTGATGTAGCATTCTATTATCTGTAGGAATTTAACCTACAGAAATAAAAGACCTAGGATGTAAGGAAATATGTAGTATAGTTTGTAACCACAAAAATGTTGATAGAACCTTCATCAGTAGTAGAATAGTTGAATAATTATGGTATGGCCTTATCATATAAATATAAATATATTACAGAAATATCAAATACCACAGAATTCTACACATTAGTGGCCACATGTCATATATATATCTAAATTCATTAACCTGGAACAGCGCAAATTTTGAAATTTTGTTTCTTTAGTTGATTAGACTAAATCAACTGTTACTTACTACTTGATGTAATCTCATGTTTTTAAAGAAAAAATTAAGATTATTTTTAAGTTAAAAAGGAACTTTATGTATCTATATGATAGAAAATATTATTTGAGAGAAGACTATATTAAAATAAGTACTTTCTAGAAATTTAGGACCAAATGGGATTCCTGTATTTATGGAATGTTCTGGGTTGCAGAAATATTTGCTGTTTAATTTTTTCAAAATTTTTATTGTTTGGAAATCATTATTTTCATTTGCATTATTGACTTGAATCATTTTCTTCTGAGATGTAATGCCAAGTACTAGATCCATTCTGTTCCCCAGCATTTATTATTCCTAGTTGCACATTAGAATAACGTAGAGATTTGAAAAAGCTAAAAATGAATTCTTTGCTACCACTACAAAACCATTAAGTCAGATTCTCTGGAGTGGGAATAGTGATAGCATTTGTTATAAAAACCCCCTAGTTGATGCTCTGTAACCTGAGCTGAGAGTCATTACCTGATTTTGGGCCATGGCTTCATTCTCAGCAAATTGTAGTATTCTCCTATTGTCCATGGTGTCACCTGAACGTTTAGGTGTTTTTCTGGGATAATACTTGTAAATCCTGTATTTATTTTGATTTCTAAAGAATTTGTGAAATTTTTTGTAAGATTTTTAAAATGACTAATCATTGTTGGTAGAATTGGAATGAGGTAGCACAATCTTAAACTTGAGCCAAGAGTATAAAATAATTTATTAAAAATAAAATCAACCTTGCTAAAAACTGGTTTTAATTGTATGATGATCCACTCTGAGGACCCAAGGATAAAGTTATATGAAGCTTATGTTCAGCTCAGTTTCCTTTTCTAATAGTAATGAGGATTGAACCCAGAGGTACTCTACCCCTGAGCTGATCCCCAGCCCATATGTATATAATTCATTTATTTATTTAGTGTAGTGTGTGTGTGTGTGTGTGTGTGTGTGTGTGTGTGTGTGTGTGTGTGTGTATGTGTGTTTGTGTGTGTGTTTTGTACTGGGGCTTGAACCCAGGGGTGTGCTACTTCTAAGCTATACCTCCAGCCGTTTTTATTTTTTATTTTGAATTGGGGTCTCGCTAGGTTGCTGAAAGTCTCACTAAGTTGTTGAGGCTGTCCTAAAAAATGTGATCCTCCTGTCTCAGCCTCCCAAGTACTCTGATTATAGGCATGTGCCATCACACTCGGCTTTTATTTTTTATGTTATAACCTTAGTGAACCTCACTAAGGTTATGAGGCTGGCCTTGAACTTGTGACTCTCTTGCCTTAGCCTCCCCAGTCACTGAGATCATAGCTGTGTACCATTGTATCCAGCTTTCAACTTGGTTTTTAAAAAATACTTGTTTTGTAGTAGACTGACTCTGAGGTGCTATAGTTTTTTTCTTCACAATTTGACAGATTTAGTCAAACAAAACATTTAATATATAGTATGTATTATCTACATATTCGTGCCTAAATCAGAAATGCCAATCAGGACTCTTTAGACAAGTGGTTGATCAATTTTTGTTAAGAGTGGAGGAGGGTAATGGGTTAGTGAAAGTTGTAGTACTTGAACAGACTTGCAGAATATGCATCCTCAGATAAAACAATTGTGTGTGTGTGTGTGTGAGAGAGAGAGAGAGAGAGCAAACACACATGAGAGACAGAGGCAGAGAAAACAAACATCCAGATATGCATTAACCCTGTCATTATTGTTTTAAGATAAATTGGTCTTTATTATTAATATATAACTGTGCAAAGTATAGTTAAACATTGTCAGTTTATTTTCAGAAAAAGGAAGTATTTGTCTCTTTTCTCTACTTTAAATTCTTACTCCCTAAGTATGTAATATGAAGTAGAGAATGCATTCTTTGCTAAGGTTAAGAAATCAAAAGTATCTTAGTATGGCTGAAATGTAAAGAAAGACATATAAAGCTGATTTATATGTGCTTGAGTATATAATCTTCTGAAGTAGGGGGTGATCTGGTGCCTTCTAGTTGAATCTAAACAAAAGTGGAGATAAGATTGTGATAGGCCCTATGTGAATGTAATGCTTTGGTGTATAGAAAGGAATTTTTGCTTAATCTCACAGGTTCTTGTGAGCTATGCCCTGTGTCCGGTGCTTATAGTCTTAACTAGTTTAGATTTGCTTTTTATCATTGTGTTGTGTAGTAGCAGGCATGGAATGGGTTCCCTGATTTATTTTTTTTCTTTTTCTTTTTTTGGGGCAATACTGGGGATTCAACTCAAGGCCATACTACATCTGAGCTACTCCCGTAGCCCTATTTTTTATTCTTTATTTTAAAACAGGGTCTCTCTAAGTTGTAGTGGGCCTCACTAAGTAGCTGAGGCTGGCCTCATTCCTGCGATCCTCCTGTCTCAGCCTCCCAAGTACTGGGGTTATAAACGTGCACCACCATCCCCAGCTGTGTTCCCCAATTTCTAATACAGGGACTCAAGCACACTAGGCAAGCACTCTACTACTGAACTACATCCTCAGCCTATAAACTGTCTTGAATGGCTTGTTTAGGAGTTTGAATTTTTATCAAAGTCTATAGATGTAGGTTTCTAGTCAAGTAGATGTAATAGGGCTTGTGTATTTTTGGAAGAAAAGATCAAATTAGGGCAGATTATTAATACAAAAATTCAGAAATTGTGTGTGTATGTGTGTGTGTTTGTGTGTGTAAAATGTGTTTTGAATTAGTCTATTATAGTCTAAATTAAAGAAATACAATATTTTTCTGTAGGTGAAGTTCCTGGACTCTATACTCTTGAAGAATTAGAGCCCTTGCTTTTGCCTCTTAAAGATCAGGCTTCACAGGATGGTTTTTTTGGACCAGTCTTCAATTACTTCACATATAGTAAGTGACAAGTGACTTAATCAATTCATTGACAAGTGACTTAATCAGTTCATTAATCAATTCAAACTCTGATTCAAGTGTAATAAATACCATTTATCCCTTTTTGTTTTTTTCTGGAACTCTTAGAATGTAACACATAAATAGTCTGTAAGTCTGTGGTGAAAATGCCTAAGGCAACTTTAGCAAAGGGAAATGATGAAAGTTTTAGTAGAAGGGAATGTTCTTTGGAGTATTTACTTTTCTTCTTTTGTTTTCAGGTGATAAAATTAGTGCTACTTTAGTATATCTTATCTTAAAGAACTATTGAAGTATTTAGATTGGCCAAACTCTATAGTTTTGCTAAAAAACCTAAATAACCTTTTATTAATACAGAAGTTATATTATGTGTACTATAGAAATCTTAAAATGAAATAAGTAAAAAATGGGGGCAGTGATCACATCATCCAGACATTTCTATACTTATATCCTTCAAGGATATTTTTCTGAATCTTTTCTCTTAGTATGCACATACACAAATACACAAGATTTTTTTAACTAAAATAAAAAATATACAATGATATTATTTCATAACTTATGTTTGTCAAATAGCTCCTAATATTTATTTCAGGACATTTTAATCTCATAAAATAAGACCATATATATATTTTATATATATCCTGATTTTATTATTATTATTATTGCCCATTATTATAATTTTCTTATTTTTTATTTAGGAATTCAGCAAAACTTGCATATTGTCTTGATAATGGATTCTGCAAATTTAAACTTCATAATAAATTGTGAGAGTAATCCAGCTTTGCATAAGAAATGCCAGGTTTTATGGATGGAAGGCTGGTCGGATAGCAGTATGAAAAAAGTAGGTTTAACATTTAAATATGAAAATGAAAAAATAAGCATATTTTATTTTTGATGTTCTTGATTTCACAACTTCTTTTTGGTCTTAGTTTTAACATTACCTAAATTGTGGTTATGTTTGAAAATATCTCTATGTTTTATTCTTATATGATGGTTGAGTATGGGATTTTAAGTTGAGGATTATGTTCTTCATTAAAGACCACAGAGATAACTATACTTAAAAATTTATTCTGTTAATTTTTTAGCCCATCATAGGCTAGCCTAGAATTAAAAAAATTATAGCAAGAATTTTATCAGTTAAAAATTTTTAAAATTTTTTCAAGAAAACTTATCATTTATATGCTATAATGATTGGATGGGAATGACTTAGTTTAAAGCATGAAGTCAGCATCATCTTAACTAAAACCCTCTTATTTTGCTTCATTTGAATAAACAATATTCAATATAGTTCTTTGAATGATATTAATATTTCTAATCATTCATTTCTGTTTTCATAATAAAAATACATACAGATCAATGCCTGTTATTATTCAGAGTAAGGGAGATAAGAGATAAGTTTTTACAGATGAGATCATATTTTAGTTATATTTTAGCAAGTAGATAAAGAAGAGGAAAGCATTTTAATTTGAGGGACCATATGAATAGAGGCATTCAACAGAAGAAGTAATTACTGGATGCTTAATGTATGACTAATCTATTTGTTGAAGATACAGCAGAAAGGAGGAAACAAGAGAAAGCTCCCTATCCTCTGGATTTTTACATTCTTGTAACAGAAAATTGGGGAAAAGCTGAGAATCCTGAGATAAGACAATGCCTGATGGTTTTTTGATCAGCAAAAAACCATTTCACTTGGAGTGGAGTGATTGAGGGGGGGATTGTGGTAGGAGAGGAGGTCAGAAAAGAAAGAGGAGACCAGTTAGGGTGGGTCTCTGTTAGCCATTTATAAGGATTTTAGCTTCTTGGAGGCTTTTGAGCAAAAAATTTTCTGACTAATTTTTTTTCCCCTTTGTGGTGCTTGTGATTGATTTCAGGGACATTCTACCTCTGAGCTATACCCCAGCCCTATTTTATCTCACTAAGTTGCTGAGAGCCTCACTGAGTTGGTGAGGTTGGCTTCAAATCTAGGATCCTCCTATTTTAGTCTCTCAAGTACTGGGATTACAAGTGTGTACCACCTCACCTGGCCTCTTGTTTTAAATCATTTAAAGGGAGCCGAGCATGGTGGCGCACACTTGTAAACCCAGCATTTGGGAGGCTGAGACCGGAGGATCCGGGTTCGAGGCCAGCCTCAGCTCCCTAGTGAGGCACTCCGCAACTTAGTGAGACCCGGTTTCAAAATAAAGAATAAAAAATAGGGCTGGGGGTGTAGCTCGGAGGTAGAATGCCCCTGAGTTCAATCCCCAGTACCGCAAAAAAAAAAAAGAAAAAGAAATTATTTAAAGGGGTCTACATGATCCAATCAATTTTAGATGACATTATATAAGCATATCAGAATTATATCTATTATATAGGTGCTATGTAATTTGTATGTATGTATATATGTAATTTGATATATATGTAATATATAAAAATTATATCTCTGTATATATAATAGATCAAAATAATGTTAATTAGTAACCTTAATATGGCTATTCAACTCTTTTTGAAATTGCTATTTTTACCTCAAAAGAGGGAAAATGTATACAAAAGGGAATGTAGAAAAATCCAGGTAGGAAAATTTTGCTCATGTAGGATACTGTTTAGGTATAGACTATTTTAAAGAAATAAGTCATCAAAGAAACAAATTGCTATTGACTTAAAAGTGTCATTTCAAAATATTTTCAGAGGATTAACTGGTTTGTCAGAAATTAGTGAAGATAGGTGAGAAAAAAAGCATAACTCTCTGGCTCAAGAACCTTTTCAAATTGCATTAGTTAAAGGATTTTCTGCCTTATATTTTAAAAACCTTAGGTTATCTAATTATCTGGAATACTTTTATTTCCTCTTGTTGGTAATGTCAGCTAAAGGAATTGAAGCTATTTGGGTTAATTTTAATAATCAGAGTTCTATTACTTTAACTTCTCTCCAGAAAATGAATTTTTCTTTTGTAAATTCTAAAGTAGCATTCCAAGCTGGGCATGGGTGGTACATGCTTGTAATTCCAGTACTTGGGAGGCTGAGACAGGAGGATCGCAGGTTCGAGGACAGCCTCAGCAAGTAGTGAGATTCATCAACCTAGTGAGACACTGTTTCAAAAATAAAAATAAAAGTAAAATCGGGTTGGGAGTGTAGCTCGGAGGTAGAATGCCCCTGAGTTCAATCCCCAGTACAAAAAAAAATTAAAAATAAAAATAAAGTAGTATTCTTATGAGGTTATCATACTTTCTTTAATAATAAGATAGCTGTATATAAAAGCTTATTTATGATAGTAGCAAAAATTCAGTCATAGCTAGAAGTTTTAGCAATATCAATTATGAAATTATCAAAAATGAAATTGTTTTCATTTACTTTTAATTTTTCTTATTTAAGGAAGATAAGAATTTTTGTTACTCTACTGTATGTACTATGAAGACATTTTATTATTTTACACCAAATAAAATATTTTTTATTAATTATATGACCTTCAGTGATATTTTGTAATTCAATATAAATTGTAATACCTTCCATTCTATATTAATCATTTTCAAATGAGATTTTGGAACTTTTCCCTGAAAAGTTCCCTGAGTGCCATTAATTTACAATCAATTAATGGTTGTGCATATCAAAATGTCTAGTAAATAATGTCTTCTAAAGATTTACGTGTTTTTTCTCTTAGTCTATAAAGAAGAAAAGTACAATTAGTAGTGTCTTTTTGTGTTAAAGGTTCCCTACCTTTGATTTTGGATCTTCTAATACCTTTTCATACTGATTTGTGTATTTATTTATTTATTTTTATGGTTCTGGGGATTGGACCCAGAGCTTCCCACATGCTAGGCAAGCATTCTACCACTAAATCATACTGTAAGTCCTGATTTGAGTTTTAAAAAATCTTCTATATGTTTTAGATACCTGAAATGTTATTTGGTGAAACAGAGAACGAAGAGAAATATGGTGACAAAAAAAGAAAAGAGGAAAAGAAAAAAAATTCAGGTAGCATTTTGATAAATTGATTTTATCTGATTTTTATTTGTGAAATAATTGACAGTTTTGTGATATATACTCATTAAAGATACATCAGATTATGAATTTGTATAATGTTAACTGAAAAAAAGTTAGATTGCTTCTGTAAACTAAATTTTGAAGCCCTCTATTTTTGAATTAATATGTATGCCATTTAATAATAAAACAAAATATCTATATTTTGAATTAGAGAAATTAAAAAAATATTTTTCTGACTGAGTAGTCTGAGGCCTTTAATTATATTTTTTTAGAGTCCTTAACTTTTCATATTAGTTTACCACTTAGGAATGTCATAGAACTCAATCTAAACCCAGGAATGTTTTATGATATTTTCTGAGTATGGATACAATATTTTCTTAACTATAATACTAGAAAAGGCTTGGAGAAATAATACAGGCTTTTTTTTCCCATAAAACTATAAATAGCCTAAAGTCCTGAAAAATAGCCTGTGTAAGTCATAGGGCACTAGAGGAAAGGGAAAAATTTGGCAGGGTCAGGTAATGAAGAGCCTTCCACATTATACTGAGTTAAGATGCAAATTTATAGATGATTTGAGATTTTTGAGAGATTTTAATAGGGATATAATCAGAGTCTTGTTTTTAAATGGAAATCTCTAGGTTCTTCCTTTCCTTAAGTTGCTAGAAAATAGATTGGTATAGGAAAAAGCTGAAGTCAAATAGACTACTATTCAAATAGAAGTCTTGCATAATTTAAAGGAGACATGATAAGATTAAGGCCTGAACTAAGGAAGATGTAAGAGTGGAGGGGATGAATGGATTTAGGGATATTAGGATGTTATTTAAATGAGACTTGATTGTGTAATGACTGGCCTACAAAGAATAAGGAGGAGGAGTCAAAAATGTTTTACAGGGATCTGGCTTGGAATATTCATTGGAAGTTGATTTCACTCACTGTAGTAGAGAATACAGAGGAAAACTGAGTCAGTGAAAGAAATGTAATGTATTTGGTCCTGGGAGTATTGAATCTAATGTGAACTTCTCAACTTTTTGGCTTTTGAAATCCTCCTTTGCCAAATGGGAATGGATAGGTATTATTTGGTTTGATACTTCTTTTCTATTTCAAGCAGCATTTATCGAGCTAACTTTTCAATTGAATGTGTTATGTAGTCCTAATTAATTTAAGTTATGACAGCATATAGATTTATTTTCTTGCAGCAATAAAAATATTCAGGGAAAATATAAAAGAGTAGAAGGATAGAGACCACT
>PVLC010018993.1:0-31304 GCA_004027655.1 Graphiurus murinus | reverse complement strand
AAAAAAAAATCTGTTCTGGGCCCATGCATAGAATACTTGAAACTAAGAAAAAATTTAAAAGGATAAGAGCTTTTCAATCAATTTGATAAAAAATTTAAGTTAATTAAAGGAAGACTCTATTTTTCCCTAGAAGGCGGCACTGATCTTTATTATTAATGCATGCCAGCGTTCCATTGCTGTGCATAATGATGGCCTGTAACATCGGGAGCAGTTTCATCTGGAGCCTAATTTGTTATAAAATCTTTTCTAGTATTCTTAAAGTGTGGCCTCTGCCACGGCTCCCCTCCTGCTCCTGGGCTAGTTCTGAACTTACAGACAATGTCTTCCCTTGTCTTCACCTGAGAATTAATTTGCAAGATTGTTTTTTAGCTTTAAAGTAGTTCCCCAACCTTCCAGAAAAAAAAAATCATTTACAGGATTTTCACTTTGCTTTCATTTCTTTCCCTTTACGTACTATTAATGGAAACTATTGTCAAAACATCATACACAGGCAATCTTCTCTTCTGTGAGAATAGCCTTAGCAGGGAGAGCAAAGAGAAAGAGGATTAAAGGATGCCACATTGTGATTCAAATATTGCGGCTGGAGAAGATTAAAATAGTTCCCTAGATAGGAGTATCAAGTTTAATTGAGTCATTCATTTCTACGTTCATTCATGCAGGTGGATAAATATACACTGAGTGCTTCCTCTACGGCAGGCACAGTGTTAGATGCTGTGAAGATAAGGATGCTTCCGAAAAGTCCTACAGCCAAGGGGATTGATATGTTTAACACCTTGTGCTTGTCCTAGATTCCATGAAGATAAAAGACAACTAAGCTATCAACCCTACATTGAAGGGATTATGATTTCCAACAAACATATAAAACAGAGCTCACTCTAGAACATTGTTCCTTCCCATGTGTAGGTAAAGGTATCACACATGAAACTCCACATGGGCAAAGAGCTTGGAGAGGACCCCATGAAGGAAGGGCTCAAGAAGGACGGACTGCAATTATGGGCATGCTAGCACCAGATAATCTTGTGCAGCTAGCTGAAAGAATAGGCTAGGTGAATAAGTACCCAGGATAAACTGTTTAGTAAGAAAAAGAAGGTTGCAGAAAAAGTTATATGTTTTCTTCATTATTTGTAAAAATAAAAATTGAGAGTTCTGAAAAACATAGCATGAGTTAAATGTGGGCAGTGTAAAGAGAGGACAGAGAAATCGTCAGGCAGGAGAAGATTTCCAAAGTCGTGTAGTATTCAGGGAGAGAGAAAAGAGTGAGATATCTTGCCAAGAGGCAAGACAATATCATTATCCTTTCTTAAAAAAAAGATCTGGACAGTGGGTCCCAGCACCAATGCTGGACAGGCTGGGAGCAGACCTAAAGGCCCACCTACCTCCTTTGTAAGGAAAATTCTGGAAAAAATACCCAGTTAGCTGAAAGAATTCAAGCCAAGTGACCGAGAGAGGTACTTTTGGTCATGTGTAGTAGGAAGTTACACAGTGATTAAACACAAAGAAGTGCAGATATAATATCCAAAAGTTTAGCTAGAAAAGTTACTCATATTCTTTAGCATAAAGCACAAAAGATACCGAGGTGTGGTATAGCTGGATGGTGGAAGCTAGAGAGAAAATAGGAAACACAAGGACTTTTAAATAATGGGGAGAGAGAGTAGTGGGAGGGGATTGGGGGAAAGAGTTAGGAAGGGAAGAGGGAGGACTGAAGAAGGAAGTGCTTCCAGTAATGATTTAGTAATATGTGAAGGTGTCATGACCAATGTCACCAATACAAGTGGGGAGGGAGGAGAGGGAACAGGTTGGAATGTGGAAGGAAATGCCCAAGTTGCTGTGTGCACCTGTGTTTGTATCACATCAAACCTCACTATGATGTCTAATTGCAATGCATTAATAATATAATAATAAAAAGCAAAAAAAGAAAGATAGGAGCAGGGAGAGGGAGAAGAGAAGGGGAAATAGGTGACCCACCAAACTATTTCCAATCTAGGTATGTGGGAGAAAAAAATAGTGTAAAATGGAGAGCAAATGAAAGTCCACAGAAGATCAGTCTGTGTTCTCCAGCAGAAGAAGGGGCCCTTCTCAAAGCTTAAGGCACAGAGACTAGAGAGAGAGGTGACCAGACCTCCTTCCACCCAGCTCACTTAGCTAGTTTATCCTGCGAGAGTAAGATCTAGTAATAAAGGAGGAAATTAGGTAACCAACATCTCTTCTTTTTCCAGGGCTAGTTCATTTGTAACTTAACTCAGTGTCCTTGAACTTAGCCATCCCTCAGAAATTCTCCTCTTAAAGTAAGGGGAGTGGACAAAGATCAACTATAAGAGTCATTTAGCCAACAACTTGCTAAATGCTAACAATATAGTGGCATAGCATTTGGCCTGTGAGTTAATTCCTAAAGTAAATCATAAAGGGGGAACTAGAGGTAACCAAAGTGAAACTTTGAATGTCTTAGAGCAAAAACTAAGATTTCTTTTTTAATTGGTGCATTGAAATCATACATCTTGATGCAGTTCAGTGTGATAGAGGCACACACGCACACATGCACACATTGAGCCCTCCCCCAGTTCCCATCCAACTCTCTTCCTCCCCACCTTCCCCTGCTCAGCACAGCGATTGGCTTTGATAAGTTTGTGTATGCACATCAAAGTCCATTGAGATGTTTTCCTCTTCAAGTCTCACTCCCCCCTCTCAGCTCCCTCAGTGAGGTTCCCTCTTTTACTCCATGAAGGTTTCTCCTCCTTTGTCTGGAGTCCCTTCCGTGTCCCAATTTCTCTCTACCTTTTACATATGAAAGAGGACATCCAACCATTCATTCTCTCTACCTTTTACATATGAGAGAGGACATCCAACCTTTCACTTTTTGTGACTGACTAATCTCACTTAACATACAATTCTCCATGTCCATCTATTTCCCTGAAAATTACATAATTTTGTTCTTTATGGCTGAGTAGAATTCATTGTTTTGTTTTGGTTTTTAAAGGAAAACACAAAGCATGGATCGAGGTTCTTACATCTTGCAGTTCTTGTACAATCAAGGCAAGTTCTGAAGGTATGGGAGGAATCTATTTTAAGATAAGTGATACACAATTTTATCCCTCTATTCTACTGACCTATCACCTATGATAGCCTGGTTCCATGGTCACTTGAAGCTGCACAGGATGATGGGAAATATAGTCTCTGGCTGACTGGCCAGGGCTGGATAAGGGATATGGGACCAGGAGGATCCCTTTTCTGTAGAAAAAGAAGTGATGGATTTTGAGAGAAAAGCAGCCTTCTGCTCTAGTTTGCCTTTCAGAGCCAAACAATTCATGTGTTCTAATTTTGACACATATTTATCTCGACCCCAAGGGCAAAATGACAAGGTCTCACTGAGTTACTGCAACCTCAGTTCAAAGCCCCAGTCTGGTAACCCCCCTTCACCAAGCCCAGTTGAATGTTCCTTGGGTAGTTTAATGACGTATGAACTAATATGCAGTTATCCTCCATATTCAGAATGTCATAATAACTTCAAGATAAAGCTCCACAGAGGGAAAAGAGAAACATGGGAAACACAGAAGTTAGTGATTCATTGTAATCATCAAATCCTAGAGGATACTGCAAGTATTCCTGACCTATCAATGAAGTTCTTCAGTTGGGCTATGATTCTTCTCTCTCCATTGTGGTTAAGGAGTCCTAGCTATCTGAGTGGTTCTCTTCTTTTTTTAATATATATTTTTATTGTTGCCTTGCAATTATACATCATCGTGAGGTTTGAAGTGATATAAATGTATATGCACACAGCACTTAGTATGTTTTCCTCTGGATAGTTCTTCTTTTTTATTACTCTTTGGAACCACATCTGAAGAGAGTAAGGAACATTATGCAATTTTTGGACTTGTGTGTATCTTTGTAGCTGTTAGAGGTACAGGAGGACAAGCATTACTTTAAGAAGAATTGAAAAGTCACAGGCCTTGGTAAACTCCGCTGGGAATCTCTCTGGCACCAGGAGCTTCCTCAGACTATATGCATTCAGTGTACCTACTTCCAGTCAGTTCTAGGGTCAGGTAATCACATTTGCATCTTTCTTCTAGACACATATATGAAGCTTCTGCATTTGGTTTTATGTGTTGCTTTCTGAGCTTGAGCTTTCTTTCTCTTCTGCTTTTGATTTTTGTTGTTTGTTTGTTTGTTTCTTTGTTTTTGGTGATATTGAGGATTGAACCTGAGGGGATTCTGCCTTTTATTTTTTATTTTGAAACAAGTTGAATCGTGCAATGATAGATCTCCACTAATTGACTATTTAAAAATAAGATTTCAATTATAGTGCTTCTGAAATCTGTGCCCACTATAAATTCCGTGCTTCAGTGTTATTAGTATCAAGGGTGACTCTTCTTTTCCTAAGTCACTCACGTGTCCTTGTCTTGTAGAAACTATAGACCTGGGACATAGCAATGAAAAGAGCCACTTAAGTCTCTTTTACAATGAAATTTTGATTTTATAGACAGACCTGTGATTGGCTCCTGTCAAGTATATAAAACCTCATTAATAAATTATGTGCAATCTATGTATTTGCTCCAGATTGTCTTCCTAGCCTTATTATCAGTTACTACCATTTTAAAACTCTTTCCTTGTGTTGCATCATGCATCATTGAAGTGTCCTTTATATTTTCTTGGAACATTTCACAGATTAGTAAATTAATAATGATCCTGTAGAACAATTTGAACTTATATCCCAAAATTATCATTGACTTTCCTCCATTCTATATATTTACATTTGCACTTAAACATTTACAATGTCTTTTTTCTTAAGACATATTCAGTCATAAGTATCCATAAATATTCTAAATATTTGACACAAATTTCGTTCTACTAAAGATCTTTTTCTGTGTGGTGGAGGAATTGAACCCAGGGGTGCTCTACCCCTTTCCCTTTTTATTTTGGAACAGAGTCTCTCTACAGATTAGCCTCAAATATACAAATTTTCCTGTCTCAGCCTCTCAAGTACTAGAATTATAGGTGTATGCCACTGTGCCTGACAATCTTTACTTTTTTATAGTACAATTCTGCTTGGTCTTCTTTTATTTGCAAAAATGCCATTTTGTTTTTACTCTTAGTAAATATTTTCACGTGAGAAATATATTTCTTGGTTGTTACATTCTTTCAAAGAATGCTGCATTTTTAAGACTACCAGTTAGTTTGGCTGAGCTCAAAATGTAAACTCTCCCTCCTCTGTGGTTGATGTTCCTTTCCTAGGCTTGTGCCTTCAGCTTTAAAGGGATTATTTGATCATCATTTTGTACACGTGGGATTCCAGAGTTTTCCAGAGATTTGAGCAGAGTTGAATCACAGAATTCAGAGACATCTGTTCTACTTCTGTCTTTCCAGAATTTCTCCTCTACTTCCCAGTGGCTATAACTGATCTGAACTTATTATTCTTTTTCTTTCGACCACTAACACTATAGACTTCCTAATGGAGTGTTTTAGTTAGGTTTTTTTCATAGTTGTGACCAACATACCTGACAGAACAATTTCGAGGAGGAAATTTTCTACTTGGGTTCACAGTTTTAGAGGGACGGTCCATAGCCGGCTGACTCCAAGTCAGGCAGGCATCATGGTAGCACAGTGTGACAGAGAAAAGCCGCTCTCAGGTCATGGTGGCCAGACATAGGAGTGAGGTGGAAAGTACACAGGGACAGATATTGTCCCTCAGGCCATGGCCCCAGTGACCCATCTCCTTCCACCATGCCCTACTTCTGAAGCTTTCTGCATTGCCACACATGGTCATTTCAGGGGTAAAGAGTACATTTCCTATCCGAACCATAACATGGAGTTTAACCTATTTGATGTGACATAACGTCTAAGACCTATCTTTAGGGGAATAAGCTCTGAAAACAGAATATTCTTGCAGACCTTTTCCCTTCTATTGTAAGTGTCAACTCCTCTCCAGTATCTGCCTCTCTTATTGACTGCCTAGTGCCTTTGGGTAATTGTTGTTTAATAATATGTCCAGAGTTAATGACTGTTTTCTCCTGGAGGTTTGGTTTAGTAGGAGATATTTGCTGTTGCTGGAAGCGATTTCCGCACACCTACTCACATAATTTGTGTATAGGATAACAGCTACGTTGCTTAGTGTGGCATTCGACAGTCAAGGTTCTGCACCACTTGGCCCTAAATCCATTTTAACCCTGATTTTCTTCTTTCTCCTTATATAACTGCCACCTCTATCCATTTCAATCTCATAAGTTGATGAAGCAAAAGGATTTCGATTGCTTATATGTATCAGCTGAGAATGAACCAGGGTTTCTTGTGCTATCTTGAAGCTAACAGGTTTGCATGGAAGACTTCCAAATGTGCTTGTTCATTACTGCTCTGGGCCATTTCTCAAGCTCAGTTGCCTCCTCTCTATTTTAATTTCCTAAAATATGATTTCTTTTCCTTTCTATCCATCAATACTATGCGTCCTCGAGTTCTATTTCATCACTCCCTTTAGCAGCTATCTGTATTACTTTCTTTTTTCTTTCCCTGAGGGAACTAAAGAATGTCACCGTTTCACTGTATTTTCTTTGTGTGACAGCGCTTGCTCCACTGTTGGTGTATGAAAATGCTTTGTAAATTAATTCATGCTTTTAACTTTATATCACTTTAAAATAAGTTCCAAAGGATTTTGATGTTTTCACATTGAAAATACTACTTGTGTTCTTTATATAGTATATAAAAGATATGCGGGATGTAATCACCCGTGTAGCACTGATAGATTCATCATGATTCCATATTGATATGTAACTGTTAATTATATTGATGTTAATTAATCGTTCAGTACCCTGCACCATATTTGAAGTGCTCTTGTATATTCTTTCAGTCCAGGAATAAATCAAGAGAATCTGAAGGTCATAGAGAATAGTCTCTGTATTTTGACTATTTGCATTTATCAATTTCTCTCTTCTCCCACCTGCCAGCCAAAAGTGGCCACAGAGGTAAGTGGTGTGCTGGGAGCCATTCATGTCAAACAGGATGGCTTGAATCCAGCCGAGGGCCAAAGAACAGTGTTTGATACTTGAAACCATAAGTCTTCACTTAGGATTTATTGCATATGCATTAGTGCACTTCTCTTATTTTTAAAGGGACACATATATGCACATGTTCAGAGAAAAAAACACATTGATATTATCTATCCGATGGGATTTTGTCTCCTGAGCTGCATCTCAGAATGCTGACAAAGGTTTCTATGCCACAGCTGAATGTAAGAGGATGTCTGTGAAATATAGTTCATATAGCAAAATGCCAGAATTTCAATTTCAGAATAATATGGTGACTAACAAAGCCCAGTATAATCATAACTTGCCTAACAAGCCCAAAGCATGTGGTACTCAGGATGATTCATTTTATTGCAGAATTAGTGGCCTCTAGCTAGTGCGCTATCAAGGCCCTTAGTTTCTTGACAGAAAGTCTGTATCTTATTTTGGTTCTATTACTGCACGTTATGCAATACTGGGAGTACCCAGGCTGCACTGACATTCAGCAATGTGCTCCAGAATGGCCAAAACAATAGTTTAACTTCTATTTTGATTGTCCATTCCCATACCATAGGAAATGCTAAACCAACCTCTCTCTCCTTCATATATATACATTCACAAGTGTTTTATTTTACAGCACTGATTTTCTCTAGGGTGATTAGAATACATTGCCGAGTAGTGGTAAGACTGTATTTTAGCACACCAAGTCAATATTTACGTTATATTTTACAGGGAGGTGATATAATATGTACATGCATATGTGTGTGTATTCACATATGCATGCATATTTGTGTGTGATATATCTAAATATATATACACATATATGTGCAAACATATGGCCACTAGAATACATATATCATGCATATATGTATGTATACATACATACATATACATATCTTTTATCACCTGCCTATTTCGTCCGTGCATTTCTCAGTCAACCCTTTCACTTATGTACTTCAAGACAACTTAGCACACAACTTAGAGGAAGGTAAATTTACTTGTTCACAGTTTTCAGTTTTTTTGAAATTCCAGAATCAAATCTATATCGCAGCTCAAGAAATGACAGCAGGAAATAGACAGTGAGAAAGAGATAGAGATAGAGATAGATAGAGAGAGAGAGAGAGAGAGAGAGAGAGAGAGAGAGAGAGAGAGAGAGAGGCTGACTCTACTCTCACAACATGGAGTCAGAAAGAAAATAGAGGGAAAGCAATGGGATTGAAAGACAAAAGCACAGTCCCCAAGGCCCACAATCCCAGAGACCCACCTTTTCCAGCCATACCCTACCTGCCTAAATTTCTGCCCAGTAAATCCATTAAAATGGACTTATCCACTGATAAAATTAGAACCCGGATGACTTAATTATATCAATTCTGAACATTAATCCGTGAGCTCTGCAGGGGACATTCTGTATCTAATCAAAACATTCCGCCCCTAGCTGCTGAAGAGCTCATGCCCATATCAGAATGCTAAGTGCATTTATTCTCTAAGAGTTCCTGTAGTCTCAACAGCAATTCTAACATGGCTCAAAAGTCCCAAAGTCCAAAATCTCCTCTGAGATTCAAGGTAAACTCTTGACTATGAGCCTCTGTAAAAGAAAATAAAAATAAAAAGTAAGTTACATACATCCAATGCACAATGGCACAGAATCAATATTTCCATTCCAAAAGGGAGAAACAGGGCCATAGAAAGGAGTAGAACCAAAACAAGATAAAAATTCAGCAGGACAAGCAATTAATCCTGCAGCTGTGCTTCTAGCATTTGGAGCACCTGGTGGTGAGATGTTATCTCCAAGAGGCCAAGGCAGCCCCATCCCTGTGGCTTGGTCCATTACAATTGACAGTGTACTCTCTTCCAACCTAGCTGTATGGCTTATAGCTTACAGCCTTTCCTCACAGTCACTCCATGTTTTTGGTCTTTTTAAATCATGGATGGTTTTCTTACAACCTTACTTTCACCTTCACATCTTCACAAACTGTCCTATTTGGGCCTACTTGCAGGGATTTCAACACTGCCACATGTTGCTTTGTTTCACATACCCTCCCTTGAAATTTGGGGGGAAGACTCCATGAACCATTTTTTCCCAGTAAAGCTAGCATTACATGAGCAGTGAGATCAACTGTCAGCAGGAAAGGTAGTCACACCCTTTTCAATCACTGCCACTGAGCTCTGACTGCAACTGGGTTTGTTTTAATCCTGGCAGCTCTGAGACCCTTTTCAATCATAGTCACCACCAATGGACCCTTGTTTCAGTGGTTATGCACTCAGGCTTGAACTTCCCCAAACAACACTCCTTTCATGGTTCCTATGCAAAGCACTTGACCTCCTTTTAGCCATCTTACTTTCTATCACAACACATTTCTCTGGATCTCAGCTCTCCACATGCCTTTCTAGCCAAACTGCAAATCTATAAAGTCTCTCCGCTTTGCTTTCCACTACCAAAATTCTGTGTACAATTCACTAAATGCAAACATCAATATCCAAAATGTATTTTGGAAACTTTGTTGTTTTGAGAATTCCCCCACCAGCTCAATGAGTCCATCATCTTTAAATTTGGCTTCACACAAAGTTTCAGCACATAGAGTGTTGATAAGTTCTTTGCAAGAATGTAAAGAACTTGTGGCCTCTACTCCCTCCAAAATCTCCTGAGCACGATCTCTACTATTTGCCTTTCTATCAGCATTCTGGTCCTCCAACTTCCTTTCACAAACCAGTTCCAAAGACTTACAATCCACATGGTCAGACTTAAGAGTAGCAGTGACTCAGTTTCTCTGATACCAATTTCTGTTTTGGTCATCATTCCCACTAGTGCATTCCAAAATAATTGACCACACAACTTACAGGAAGGTAGATTTATTTGATTCCATTTTTTTTTTCTGAAATTCCAGAATTCAGTCTATATCAGGCTGGGACTGCAGAACTCAAGGCATAGCCACAGGAAGCAGAGAGAAGGAGAGAGCAAGGCTCTGCTTTTACATCATGGAGCCAGAGCAGGAGAGAGGGACAGCCAGGGGATCATTCGAAGAAGACAAAAGCACAGTTCCCAAGGTCACATCCCCAGGGTGCCACTTTCCCCAGCCACATCCCACCTGCCTGTTTCCACCCAGTAAATCCATTACAGTGTATTTATCCATTGATGAGATTATAGCCCTCAGGACTTAATTATGTCAAATCTAAACATTAATATATTAGCTCTACAGGGAACATGCTATCTCTGACTATAATAGTGAATTCCAGTGCATATTGTGTTTTTTGGTTTTCAGTATTGTATTTCTAGAATGAAACCATATTAGTACTTGTGATTCTAGTTCAATTTCCATGGATGAGTATACTATTTCAGAAATACACCACAACTCTTTTTCATTCTTCTATTGATAAATTGACATTCAAATTTTTTCAATTTTATGATTGCATAAGCAAAGCTTTTCTGAAAAGTCTTTTTCATATCTCCTAGTAGTTTTGTGCAAGAGTTTCCCTAAGATAAAGAAAATTGTTAGGTGACAAAATATAAACATTTTTAACTCTTCCAGATATTGACCAATCATTTTTTAAATAGCTTAAATCATTGTATATAACAAGCAAGGGGTAAGATTTTTCTTTACATCCTTGTTAACACTTCATATTGTCAGATTTTTAAATTTTTTCCCAACATGGTGGATACAAAAATGGATCTCCTTAAATTTTTACATTATTTCTATGGTTCAAATTAATGTGACTGAGTTTATCTGTGTATATTTATAGCTCACTTTTGTTTCCACCTCTGTAGATTGTTTGTCTAAATCTTCTGCTCAATTTTATATTATGTTTTGTTTTTCTTCCTAGAATGGTATTTTTCTTATGATCATTCCAAAAGAAAACATTTGAAAAGATGTCTCTGCCATGAATACTAGTGAGATTTTATAAATGTGAACTTAGACATAGCCACCAGATACTTCTTATTTTTGTAAGGATAAAACAAAAAAAATAAATGCTACTATGATAAAGTTCATCACCAGGTCATAATAGTATTTGGGATCTTATTAAGTTACCAATCAGGCATCAAGAAAGGCTTCTCTCCTGCCAGAAATTGTACTAGAGAGTTTGCTAGAGCTTGTGGTCATCTGGTTTGGAGAAGAATCTAACATATCCATGAAACAATGCCCAGATGTGTCCAGGAACTCTCCAAGAAGGCCCTGAGCCCAAATCATACTCACTTTGACTTATCTCGATGATTGTAAAACAGGGCTACCATCCAGGCCCCACTGGCTCTTCCAAGCAGATGTGCACAGGTGGCCTGCAATCTTAAGTGATCTTCCATAAATAAAGTTTATTAGGGGATTAAGTGATCACTTGTCAGCCTTGAAAAGAGTCAGTTGGACCCCTGAGCCTGGCTGCTTAAGGATATGAGAGATGCCCCTGGCATCTCCTCGTCCATGGAAGCTTTTTTTTCCCCCTAGATCTGTCTATGCTTCTATACCTCTAGAGATTTCCAAGCATTTTTTAATGAAATACACAGTCCATAAGCAATGTTACATATTAAATTATGTAGGACATAATCAGGCATTCATGTTTTCTTTTCTCAAAATATCGAAAACAGATGTATTTCTGAAGCTGCTCAGAAAGCGAAGGTGTAAGGAAGGAAAAATCATGTTTTGCAGCCAAGAAAATGAAAGAACTGCATTTTCAGGCCAGGGTCATGAAGTGCACATGGGCGCTCTTCCACACCTGGATAGGGCCATTTGTCAACTTAAAAATGGGGACAAGTGAGTGATCCGTTTGAGTGTAAGTTGTCTGTGCCTGATATTTGTGGTCACAATGTGACATCTATAACAACCAGTGATAATAATAATGAGGCCCAAAACCCTCAAATAGATTAAAGTTTCATCTTTATGAGTGCAGTTGAGATGACCAAGTCTCCATCTGTGGCTTACACAGATCCCATTACAATGGGTGGCCGAACTCATTTATTTGAGCCTCAGTTTATGCTGCCATACCACTTGGGCTCAAGCACTAGTCTTAGAACTAAAACAAGAGAAAAGATAGTATATAATTTTAGCAAGGAAAAATGACTAAGACCCAAGGAGTTTTCCGGCCTTTCCCATGGATATACAACCAATAATTGACATCAGATTCAACTTGGTCCCTAAGTTCAATGATATTTCTGCAATATCCATTTTCCCTTCTACTGATATGGTGAAAATTATTCATCAAATGAGGCAAAGGCTGAGTAAAACTCCACTGTGATTATGTACTGCATTTTCTTTATCCATTCATATGTTGACAGACATGGAGATTGGTTCCATAATTTGGCAGAAAAATTCTTTAGAACAAAATGTCCTCCTTACCCCTCAAATGAGAACAAACATATGACAACATAGACATATGATAGTGGAAACAGAGTCATGGAGTGTGGACTTTTTTCCCTAAAGTCGATGTGCAGTGCAGGTAGAAGAGTGAAATTTAAATCCTTGGTGGTTTAGCTAGGTGTGTGATGAATGAGAAACTGGGAAGGTTCATACTGAATACATCTTGGAAGGCTTTATGTGGGATACTGAAGAGTCCTATTTCTGTTTTTCATTTTATTTTTAGATTTTAGCTCTCTAGGCATGAATAACAACAACAAAAAAAAATTACAGTGGACTCACCACATTTTAGGAGTAAGGAAACTCTGGCTTCTCTATAATTGCAGAGTTTCTCTAACTAGAAGTTAGTCTTTCATAAGACTACATTTTATCACAGATAAACAAATAAATAAATAATATGTCAATAACATTAAATACACGCTCTGTTAAAAATTTTTTAAAAGTACAAAAACATGTTGAAAAACACAAACATGGAATTTTAATTTTTTTACAGATGTATATTATTTCTAAAGAATGGTAGGTTTTATTATGGTATATGTGTATATAAATAAAGCATAATTTTGTGGAGATTCTTCAGAAAACTGGGAATGGACCTACCATATGATCCAGCTATACCACTCCTGGTTATCTTTCCAAAGGGACTGAAAGAAGAATATTAGAGTAGTACATACATGTCCATGTTTATAGCAACACAATTCACAGTAGTCAAATTATGGATCCAACCTAGCCTAGATGTCCATCAACAGATGAATGGATTACACAATTTGGGGATATACACATAGTGAATTCTATTCAGCAATAAAGAAGAACAAATTATATATCATTTCCAGGAAAATGGATAGACCTGGAGAACTTTATGGTAAATGAAGTTAACCAGACACAGAAAGTGAAGGGTCATGTTCTCTGTCATTTGCAGAAGCTAGGGAGTAATCGGGATACAAGCCGGACTTTAGATAATGGAGGAGAAACCCTAGTGGGACAAGGGAGGTGTCCTAGCAGGGCGGGTTGAAGTGGGAGCAAGAATTAAGGAAAGGAACACTTCCATGGACATCATGTATTCACGAGAGAATGCCAATGCCAATTTCAATATCACGTATGGGGAGAGAGGAGAGGAGTCGGGAAAACTCACCAAGTTCTGCAAGCATGGAATGTCACCATCACTATTTACTACATTATGATGTGAGACTGGACGACTATAATGCACCAATAAAAGTACATTAAAAAGCATAGTTTTATCAAATTCACTGTCCAATACCTCCCTTCCTGCCTCTCCTGATCCCCCTCCTTTCCACTAGTACCCTTATTCATCCATGGCATCCTTTCCCCCCCTATTTTTAGTCTCTAGCATCCACAGATGAGAGAAAATATGAGATACTTTTCTTTTTCAGTCTGGCTTGTTTCACTCAAAATCATGATCTCCCAACTCCATCCATTTTCCTGCAAATGACATAATTTTTTTCTTCTTTATGGCTGAATAAAACTCCATTTTGTGTGTATGTATATATATTTATACCATATATATACTAATATGGCATATATTATATTTTACATATATAAACATATATATCTATATTAGACATATATGCTTAATTATTTTATTCATTCATCTGTTGATAGATACCTAGGCTGATTCCATATTTGACCATTATGAATTGCACTTCAATAAAAATGGGTATGCATATATCTCTAAAACATGTTGACTTTCATTCTTTTGGATAAACTCCAAGGAGTGATATAGCTGGGTCATATGCTAGTTCTATTTTTAGTCTTGGGTAGAGCTGATTTTCATCAATTTATATTCCCACCAATTGTGTGGGAGTTCTTTTTCTCCTGTATCCTCACTAGCATTTATTATTGTGTGTATTCTTGATGAATGTCATTTTCTAATCAGAGTGAGATGGAATCTCAGTGTAGTTTTTATTTGCATTTCCCTAATGGCTAGAGATGTGGAACATTTATTCACATAATTATTGGCTATTTGTGCTGCTTCTTCTGAGAAGTGTCTGTTTTAATGACCTCATTTTAAATGATTTCATTTAAAAATGTTTTCCATTTTTTGCTGTTTCATTGGTTATTTGTCATTTGCTAAAGGGTCAATTTTTTTATTGGGTCTATTTATCTAACATTCTTTCTCCTTAATAAGTACAATGATTATTACTACTCTAGATTATGTCTGTCTGCATCTATCTTCTCTTTAATCATTTTATCATATATATAGTATATTTATTTATTTGTTTATATCAAGGCTATCTTCCATGTTAATGGCTATCTTTATCTATTTTACTTCTTGCTGTTTGAATATGATTTTCATTTCCACAACATTTTTTATCTGACTTTTTTTTGAGACAATCTGTGATATGTTGAAGGAAGAAATATCAGAAATTGATGAGAGACTAATGAAGAAGGCAGAAGAATCAAAGAGAGATCAGAAATGAATATGAAGAATCCATGGAACCTTTGCATCTGTGCGCTGAGATGGGAGACTGAAGAAGGAGCACAGGGTGCTGGAGTCGAGCTGGTTCTGGATGTGAGTCCATTTCTGAATAGAATTCCTGGATGCAGTTAAATGAATGGATTCAGAACACAGTGCAGGGTGAGGAAAGGGAAAGACACCAAAGGGTGGCTGTATTATTCTGAGTTCTCCAGGAAAAAACCATACACACACACACACACACACACACACACACACACACACACGTCTTGATCTCTATCTACTTCTCCATCTATTGTTCATTTATGTATCCATCATCTAACTAAAGGCTATTAATAGGACGTATGTGCACATGGACGTCCTATCCATCTTTCCTATTCAGAATTAGTCTACACCTATTAGCCTATACCTAGCCAAAGGTATGGACTCCAGTCTGAGTCTGAGTTAGAAGCCACAAGAAGACTTTATGACCCAACTTGAAGACAGTCAGACAGGGAGAATTCCTTCTCATTCAACTTCTTATTATACTCAGGCTTTCAACAGATTGGATGAGGCCTGCCCACATTGGATTAAGCTATCTACCAATTCAAATATCTGGAAATCCTGTAGTCTCATCAAGCTAACACATAAAATTAATAATCCCAGTGGCTCGGTAGGGTCACAAATTCTGAGACCTGCATGAGGTACACTTCCTGCAGCACCAATGAATGTTTGTGTTTGAACTCTTTTGTTAAACATTTTTCTTTCTTTTTTTTAATATACTTTTACTGGTGCATTGTAGTTCAATGTCATATAAACAAATATATACACAGGTCTTAGTGTGATTCCCTTCAAGTCACACCTCACTACCCATCCGTCTCTATTACATAATCGTAAAACTGGAAGTGACACCTTCACACATAGGTTTAGCATAATTTGAATTGTTTCTTTCAATAAATTCTCCTTTTTCCCCTCACCACCTCCTTCCCCCAGCCCCTTCTACTCTTCTCCTGGATTCTGTCCTCAATGGTCTAAAGCTCATTTTGTTTCCTGTTTTCTCTCCAGTTCCCACATATGAGAGGTTGTGCTCTGACTTAATGAGAACCCAAACATCTTGGCTGGAGGTTGAGGCACGCGTTTATGCATGTCCGCTTGCCAATATCCGCATCCACATAGATGGGCAAGAAGGATGAGAGATATTTCCAAATTCTAAACTTCAAATGATGGACAACTAAAGAGACCCAGTGCTAAGAATGAGCATAATGCAGGTATAACACAAAGCACTGTAAGTAATCTCCCACACAAAAAAATGCATATTACTAGAGAATAATAAGATTTTGGCATTAAGATGGAGATTTTTAAAGACTGATACATGTACAGAGGGAAAAACTAGGAATTCACTCTTTAGTATTCCTTGCATTGTCCCAGATGCCCAATATAGAGTTAATCCCCAAACCCAAAGTAACATCCCCATTTTAATCCCTTACCTGTTCATAATTCATATACACCAAGCTAGGGGTCATAGAGGAGCTAAGTACGATAGCAATAAAATATTACCAGTGAATTGGAAAGGTATGCAGTTGACAATAGAATGCCACACATCATAGTCAAAGTCATCACTATTGATTAAGGGGAAAAAATGCTTAAATACAAAGTAAATGACAAAAGCCAAGTATACAAATTACAAATGTTTAAATTATCCCATGTACCAGATTTTTAAATGATAGACAGTCAAAATCCAGAGCTCAGTTAAAGTACATAATCAACAAAACCTAAGCATATGATATTTTAATGAGTGCCAGTCATGATTCAGTAAATCATTTTCTCTGTGACAGCTGAGAGCTGAGCTCTAGGAGAATGTGCTACAGGGTGCCGTTGATGGTGTTTGTCTGCCCCAAGCAGAGCCCGAGGGAGAAACCAGCAGTCCAGCAGTATTGTGGGCTCCTGGGAAGACTCAGGAATTAATAATAGCTGAACTCTGTTAGCATTAAGAGTGGTTCCTATTTACTGTGACTTTATATGTACTAATACATGTACATAGATAGTGTTTCTAAAGCAACATCAACTCTAGGAGTTAGGCATAGTCATCTTGGAGAGAAGGAAACTGAGGCACAGAGGGTTAAGAACCAAGCAAGGTGTGTAGCTAGAGGGGTAGCACAGGCAGCCTGTCTCCAGAGTTCACTTGCTTCATCACTAGGATCAGGTCTCTGCTCCCATATTAATATTGTGGCAGAAAGGCGGAAAGTTGTTACTGGAATAATATATACCAGCATGAATGTCTGGCTTCAATATTTCAGAAACCCTCAACATAATGTTCTGACACCAGAAATTTGGTTTGTAAGAGGAGAAGCCAATAAAGGGTCAGGAAAAGGAGTTCTTAAATAAGTAGAGAGATAAAGATAGTGATAGAGATATACATATATATATACATATATAATACATATATGTATATATATGTATATATATATGTATATATATATATAAAATAGGGAGAGAGAGAAAGAGAGAGATCTCAATATCTCAAGAGGGGTTGATCAGTACTGCCTACCATTTCTCAGGGGCTGTGGTCCATGACTTGAATCCATTTCCTCTGTACACGCACAGTCCAATGACATCAGTTGTATAGTTCCTGTTAATGCAGAGGAGATGGAAGACAGGCATAGTTTAATGTCTCATTCATAGGGCCAGCCTGGGGACGTGATTGAGCTAGGTCCTCTGAACCTAAGACTGCCTTTTTCCTGTAGAGATAGAAAACCTGGGTCATAAAAGTCAACAGAAAAAGAAAGATAGGGGAAATGAGCTCAGGGTATAGCCAAAGACCTGATAATAAATTTAGACATGATAAAGGTTATTAGAGGGTAAAAGAGCCCAGTGGCACCTCTCATGTCACACCTTATATGCAACTGCTTTCCTTATGTGTCCCTAAGTTAGACGTTGGTCATTGTGTGTGTGTGTGTGTGTGTGTGTGTGTGTGTGTGTGTGTGTGTGTGTTTCTTTTGGTTCTGGGGACTTAATCCAGGGTCATTCTACCTCCATGCTCTGCTCCCAGTTCCCCCTCTTTTATTTTGAGATGGGCGTCCCTAACTTGCCAAGGGCCTTGCTAAGTTGCTGAGGCTAGCCTCCAACCTGCAATCCTATCTCAGCCTCCCAAGTACTGGGATTACAGGCATGTTCTACTATGCCTTGTTTGCTATCTCCTTTTAATAGACAAGAAACCAAGGTACAGATTTCAGGAAAGGCATGCCCCAAGTCAGACTGCCAAGCCAGGCTTTCTTAGGGTATGGGGTTGAGAAGAGATCTTAGCTCTTATCAGAGGAAAGCCTTTTCTTGGATAAATCAGCATCTTGCCAAACACTGAAGCAGCAGTTGGGCTGCAGCTCCAGCTGACTCTGTAACAGGATTTTGCTTTGCTTGCTTGAGTTGGCAAAGCTTCTCTCTGAGGCCCGCTAGAGCTCAGCAGCTTCAGCATGAGGCCCGTTGACATAGGATGGGTGGCGAGAAGGAAGCTGCTGGTTGTCAGCCGGCGACAATGCCTTCAGGTGCCCGCTGCATCCGAAACACCGCACTGGGAGAGGTGACCTCTCTCTCGAAGGGCTGCCAAAGTACCCTCGCACCAATATGGAAATGTGCGCCTCTCTTAAGTGGCTTACAGTGTCTGCTTCGATAAATACAGATCACTGCTGTGAAGACACCGGGTTGCCGTGACAGAGGGGCAGAAAGACCAGCCAAGGGGGTGCTGTTTGGGAAAATCCCCCCTCTCCCAACAGGGGAATAAAGCTGGGGAAAGCAGGTGGCTGCCTGTGTGTGTGTGTGTGTGTGTGTGTGTGTGTGTGTGTGTATGAATCTCCATTCATTGATTGTTTTTAAAAAATAATAATTTCCTTGATTTAGAAAGAAAAATGTAAGTGGAATTAGTCTGTCGACATGAATCCATGACTGGTTATAATTTATTTCCTAATGTTCAAAGTAATCGGAGGTTGGGAGGCACCCTGGACCGACTATTTGTAATGTGCTGTACCCTGCTAATGACCTCTTACATATGGACTTGAGCAGACCCTGTGGGTACAATATATTTCTCGTCTCCCTGAGGGCTGGGCCTAATTGATATCATTAGAAACCTGGTCCTTGGGCTCGTGGCCTTGGAGATGTCTGTGGTATCCAGAAAGCTGCTTTTGATTTATTTTGCTTTTCTTCTTGGTTCTTTACCTCTTTTCTTTCTTCCTTTCTTAAGTTCTGCTCAAAGGCCAAACTTGTGAAGGTTAGAAACCCACAATCGAACTGCAGGGTTGGAACACTAGCTTGCAAATCTGTTTCTAAAGCTAGGACATCTAACAAGTGAGCCTCGGCATGTCTTAACAGGTGCCAGATCTTTTTTTTTCTTTTCTTTTCTTTCTTTCTTTCTTTTTTAAGAGGGCAGTCTATGTTTAAGAGGCACTAAAACATTTCAGTCACTTCTCAGATGTTTCTTGTTCCCGTTGGAAGAAAAGTATCTTCTTGCTCCAGGTACAGCAGCACACTTGAGGTCTCTGAATGATCTTATAAAACTTTTCTCCGTTCAAGTTCAAGTTCGCTGTCCCCTTCGCGCTGAGACGAGTTTTATTCTCAGCCTTTGGTTCGCAGCAGAACTTTTAGATGGAGTGTTCAACTCTTATCAAGGCTTTAGGTTCGACTTCTTTTTATTTAATCTAAAACAATCCAATAAATGTGTTCAAATCGATTATGGTAAGTAAGCTTATGTGTTTTAGATTATTTTCAAATCTCTCCATCTGTCGAGAAAAAAGCCATCAGCAGAGATCATGAATTTCAGTTGATTCTGGCAACAGCGGATGTTCAAGTGCTCCCTCTAATACCAGAAATTCAGTTGTTTAGTGGAGGCATTTGTATCAATTTGCCTGCATCCCAAACAATTAAATGCATTATTCTTTGATATTTCCTTGCAAACATCCACCTAGATCCCCACTAAATTATGAAAAGAATGCCAGACAGGAAACTAAATCCTTGATATTTTTTAACGTAACCTCTGATGTTTACAGAGGACAGGATAGATTACCAAACAATTCCACAGCTCAGGATCTTATTTAATTAATGCTCAAAACCACATAAAGAACACACAGGTATTCCTGTGTATTAGATGTGGAGATTAGTGTTCAAAGAGGGGAAAGAGTTTGCCTATGTCCATCCATTTGGGATGGAACAGGAGCCAGCACCATCACTCTCTGACTTCTAGTTCACGTCTAGGTCCTTGAATGAGAGCTGCCTGTTTGTGGAGATGGACCCAACTCATGACTTGGCTTGCAAAGTTTTGCAAATTTCCCATCACCAAGTCAACATTCTCTGTGATCTGCTTAGGGTTCATGTCACTTTGCATTTTGTCTAAATCCAACTCATTATTTTATTATGCTCTTTTTTTTTTTTCTGGGACTGACTTCCTTCTCTCTTCCTGTGATTTTCTGCTCAGCATATCAGTATTTGTGCTATGGAGGAAAATACAGCTCTATCCTCAAATTAGTAAGCATTGCTCATTAGTTCAGGACTCCTAGGGGTCATTAATGTACTGGTGAATGTTGCCAACCTCTCCAAGCAGCCCACAACTAATCATGGGGGAGAGGGACTTGTCAGAGAACAAGGCCAAGAGTGACTCTACCGTGATCACTGTATGATCCCTGGCTTCTCAGCCATCCTGTCCCTAGGTCTCCATGCTGACTATTGCAGACATTTGTTGTGCTCTTGGGTCAAAATATTCTATAACTTTTGGGAAGCAGGAAGCTGATCTTGTGAAAGAACCAAGATTATAAAAATAAATTGAGTTTTTCCTGGCATCTCCATCTAGCTGGTAATTGAAAGTGTCCTAGGAAGTAGAAGGAGCTTCAGAACATATCTCCAACTCAGTAGCAACACATCAGTATTGATATTCAAATGTATATTCCATATAAAGTATTATACTCTTTAAGATAATAATAGAAGTAGATTTACACAAGCACACAAACATATTTTTTGTGTGTGTGTTTGATACTGGGTATTGAACCCAGGGGTATTATACCTCCGAGCTACACCCCTATTTCTATTTTATTTTTTAATTTTGAAACAGGGTCATACTAAGTTTCTGAGGCTGGCCTCAAACCTGCAATCCTTCTATCTCAGCCTTTCAAGTAGTGGGATCACAGATGTGTTCCACCATGCCGTGCTGCAAATGCACTTCTTGCTTGAACCACTATTTTAGGGACTGTTAGTCTCTTTTTTTTTTTTTTTTTGGTACTGGGGATTGAACTCAGGGACATTCTACCTCCAAGCTATACCCCCAGATCTTTTTTCTATTCTTTATTTTGAAACAAAGACTCACTAAGTTGTGGCGTGCCTCACTAGGTAGCTGAGGCTGGCTGCGAACCTGGATCCTCTGGTCTTAGCCTCCCAAATGCTGGGATTACAAGGGTGCGCCACCACGCCCTGCGACTGTTAGTCTCTTATGGGTGTATTTAAATTTTGAAAATTTCATTGTTCCTTTATGATACAGATTTAAAATAACATTAGTATCTACCAAGTCTTGTAAATTGACAGACTATCACCACTAGTGAAACCTAGGGAGAGAAAAATAAATGGAAAAATAAAGTAGAATGGCAAAAGATTATCTTGATCTCCGTACACGATATTCCTGGCACCTCTGGTCCCTTGGGCTTCAGACAGGACAATCCTAGTCTATATTATGTTCTTATGCAAATTATAAAAAGGTACACTTTTAGGGTAGAAATGACCCCACCCCAGGGTTGAAAGCTTGGTGAGTAAAACTCAGATTGGATCATAGCCCCTAAGAGCCTCTTTATCTGGCTTCCTACTGCAGTGAACTCCTCACACCATTGTACAGGGAGCACCAAGTATAGAGACACCACCTCTCCACCTCCCCTTCCCTCTGTCTAATAGGACACGTCTCCTGATCAGTCAGAGAACACAGCACTGTAAGGAACTATTATCACCTAATGCATTTTCTTGGGGCAGGCATGTTCTTGTATGGCCTTCCTGCTTGGGTACAGAACATGTAACTATAAATTTCACCAGGAGCCTTCCATCCCATCGTTTGAATGCCGCCTCCTCTTTCCCCCATCAATCCTGTTTGTCTCTGGAATTCTCTTCTTTATTCATCAGGTCTCCCTCTGCCAGCATATGCACGCTGACCCCCAAACCCCACACATGTGTAGGGTTCAAACAGTTCCCCAGCTGGGATCAAAAGCAAATAAATCCCAGAGGCACCATCCTTGCTTTATTTCCACCATCATTCTCTCCTGCCTTCGTCATAACTCTCTAAGCGAAAAAGAATCCCCATGTTGTTGGGAATCCAGATGGATGGGTTTGGTGAGTAGAGATGCAATGTTACACTGCTCCTCTGGGAAACCCAGGGTAAAGTGCAACTCACAGTAGACTCTCTTCCAAGGCAGGGAGGGGCATACTTGTTACTAGTTTGCTTTAAAAAGAATGGACTCTAGCCAGGCTTGGTGGTGCACATTTGTAATCCCTGTACTTGGGAGTCTGAGACTGGAGGATCACAGGTTCACGGCCAGCCTCAGCTATTTAGTGAGGCCCTCCACAACTTAGTGAGACCTTGTTTCAAAAAAATAAACAATAAAAAATAGGGCTGGGGGTAAAGCTGGGAGGTAGAATGGCCTGGGTTCAATCCCCAGTTACACACACACACACAAACACACACACACACACACACATACATACACAAAAAGAAATAGATTCACCATACGACCCAGCTATACCTCTCCTAAGTGTCTTTCCAAAAGAATTAAAGTCAAAATGCTCTAGTGACATACATATCCATGCTTATAGCAGCATGATTCACAATAGCCGAACTATGGAACCAACCTAGATGTCTATCAACAGATGAATGGATAAAGAAAATGTGGCGTATACACACAATGGAATTCTACTCAGCCATCAAAAAGGACAAAATCATGTCCTTTGCAAGAAAATAGACGGAATGAGAGAGAATATTATGCTAAGTGAAATCAGTCAGTCTCAGAACGTAAAGAGGCAGACATTTTCTCTCATATATGGAAGCTGGCGAGAAAATAGGGTTAAAAACAAAGAGATTTCAGACAAATGAGGAGAGAGACCAGTAGAAGAGTGGAAGGGGGAGGGGAAGGGAGGTAAGAAGAGGAAGAAGATAGAACTGAGGAAAGAAAGAGTTCAAATAATGTTTTGTCCGTACTTGAAGGCCTCACTACCGATCTTAAACGTATGGGGAGACAGAGGGAGAGAGGAGACGGAACAAAGAAGGAAATACACCAACTCCTCTGTGCATGTATGTTTATATCACTTTTTTTTTTTTTATTGTGGTACTGGAGATTGAACCCAGGGGCATTCTACCTCTGAGCTGCACCCCCAGTCCTATCTTATATATGTATGTATGTAGGTATGTATACATGTATTTTTGAAACAGGGTCTCCTTAAGCTGGTGAGGCCCTCACTAAATTGCTGAGGCTGTCCTGAAGCCTGCAATCCTCCTGTCTCAGCCTCCCAAGTACTGGGATTAAAGCATGTGACACCACACCCAGCTTGTTTATATCACTTTTGAACCTCACGGCAATGTATAATCCCAATGCAGCAAGAAAAGCATTTTTTTAAAAAATAATCAAAACAGAACAGGTTGTCTTTCTCTTGGGGAAAAGATAGAGTTTGACAGCAGGCCAACTTGAAATGAAATCATTATTTGGCTACAGAGGAATTTAGTGAAGTTGGGCAGGATACTTTGCTTGGAAGTTCGGCTTCCTTTTCTACAAAACAGGCTTGAGAGTGGCTTCCCTGGCCTCGCTGTGACAGGGATGGGCAGAGGGTCTCCTCAGTGGAGGGAAAAGCTCTTTGCCTTCTCTGTCCTGAGCAAGCATTTTGCTCTTTAATGTCCTTCGCTTTGTCTTTCCCTCGTCCTCCAAGGTGCCTCTCTCTCCCCCAGCTCTATTTCTCCTTCTCTTCCTTTCCCGCCTTTCCGAAAGCAAGCTGTAATCTTTATTTTTTTCCCCCCAACTTTTGCCTTTTTCGCCTCATTCTTCAGAAGATGTCACAGCCCTTCCCCCTCTGGGAATAGAACCATTTTAATCAAGATAAAACCCGCCATGGGATCCCAGAAAAGGTCACCGGAGCCTCAGTGTGTGTAATCCCAGTTCCACAAAGAGAACATCCTTCAGGAAGAAGTTTTGAATTGAAAAGAAGGTTTCTATTCACGCCGTCTTTCTAACTTAACAAGGTGAAGTTGAAAGAGTTGCTCCTGAACTGGAGGAGCATCAAACTTTACATATTTTGCTTCACCATAACCCTATAACAGTGAACTATTTCCAGAAAAAGGCTTTCATGGCCATTTCAAGGGAAATAATCTGCCACTGATCAAGAAGTATCAAACAGGGGATGGACCTTACTGGGGGGAGATTTCCCCTGAGGACTTCATCGCTGGGTCAGTAAGGAGGCCTTATGTCTAATAGCTTTATACTGATTAAAAGAAAATGCGCTTTTACCAAACCTTCACCCCTGACTCCATACCAAACCCTTTTGAAGTTAATCAAATATTTCAGGTGAAAGATGCAGTACTTCTTCAAAGCATTAAAAATACTACCCTAAATAAATATGTTTGCGTGTGTACACACTCAGATCTGGATTAAGTATCTGAAGATGAGTGCTTAAGTCCCTGAGAAAACTGAGACTGATTCAGGGTTGATTTAGGAGCAATTATTGATCATTTCCCTCCTGGTTTCTCTGCTCTTTCTGCCCTAGCCCCCTCTTCTCCCTTCTTGGAGGACATTCTGAATTGCAGTGTGCAAGGCCAACAAAGTCACAGCAAAACACAACTGCCTGGCCACGTCAATCCAGTTAAATTGGTAGACTCCACCCGCTTTACTCAAGCACCGTTTATTCAAGTGTATTTATAAAGCAAACAGCAAAACCACCCACTGTCAAATCCTCACACATCTGCACGCTTAGACACCTCAACAGCCCGGCCGACCTGATGGTACGCACGGGTGCTATATTTTATGTTATTTGAAATGCAATAATTAGCGCCTGTTAAGGGAGGGGGGAGGAAGACATCAGTACCTTGCAACAAATTACTGGAATCAGTATGTCCAATTTTTCAAGCCGCAGTTCTGCAAGGAAAATCCCTGCTAGAAGTGAATGTGATGTGGCTGTCACGATAGCACTTGCCGGTGCTAGGACGCCAACAAATGGTTTTCCGTCTTGCAAGTGGAGAAGAGAGACTTCCTTGGAATTCCTGGAGGCAGGCAAAGTAGAATGTAATCTATGGCAGATTTTGACTGTTTGCTTTTTGGTTGTTTGGGTTTGCGTTTCTTTTCCTAGGTTAATCTAGTTGTTTGTGGGTTGGGATGCAGGGTAAACACAAACTTACTGATGAGGATTAAGCCACTTTTTCCTGCATGCAGTTTCATTGGAATCCACTTGGTCAGCCATGGACACTTTAATCCTCTGATATGTCTAACTCTGATTCAGGTATCATTTTCTTGCTTTCCACTTAAAGGAAACAGCATGCAGATTGGCTGACCTTACCAAATGCTGGAAATGATCTCATGAGCCGGTCAGGGTTGATTCATTAGCCTCTACCCAACTTTTCTCTTTGGATTCATAGTGGGGTTTTATACAAATAAAAATATATTAAAATAATCATATACTCTTGGCAGATAGTGAGCCCAATTCTGGAGTCCCAAGAGCACAATTTAAATTGACAGCAGTGGGGATTCCTTATACAGGAGAGTCAATCAAAATGATGAAAGCAAGCCCAGGGTAGATTCAGGGGCAGTAACATTCAGAAACTCTGACATTTGCAATAGAAGTGGGCTGAGTCTTCCCTCCAGGATGCCTGTGAGGTCCTAACTTAAACTTGTCCTCTTTTTTCCTGACTTCAAAACATGGAGCTAGTACCTTCACTGCATCTTGTAGGGCTGATTACAAAGCTAATGGACCCATTTCCCATGTTTCCAGTTTTCTTCTATTTCAGAAAATGTACAAGTCTTGTATTGTCAGTTACTATCCTGAGTTTTCTTTTTCTTTTTTTTTTTTCCTTAAAAACACAGAAGTATTTATATATCCTTTCTAGTTTTCAGAATTGGATATCTATGTTAACCTTCTGGTCACTGACGAAGGTCACATTCATAAAGCTCAGTACCTCACTTTGCTTCCGGTGCCCCCAGCTGCTCAGCTGGAAGCCTGACCCAGTGCCAAGGGGTTGGCAAGGAACTAGTTCTGAAGCCGCAGGTCCCCATGGTCTCCAGCGACTGTTTCCTGTGGCTTGTCAAAGAAAGGAGCATCACTCTACCAGCTACCTAGAGCTTCCTACACATTGCCTTCCCGTCCTCTCTCCAGAGTGCCGCCATCCAGATCATCCACGTCATTCCATAGTATCACCACGAGGTGTGTATTTGAAGCAAGGTCTGGGGAGGGGATGGCACCTTGCTTTCTTCTAATTCTTGTGCCCTGTCACTAACTGAGTTCATTATTACCGTATCACACAGATGATAATGAAATGTTCTGAGGAGTTGTCAGAAAAAGAGTATACAGGAGAATA
Organism: Graphiurus murinus; assembly: GCA_004027655.1. Taxonomy (NCBI): domain Eukaryota; kingdom Metazoa; phylum Chordata; class Mammalia; order Rodentia; family Gliridae; genus Graphiurus; species Graphiurus murinus. The sequence continues at coordinate 5,009 of PVLC010018993.1, read as the reverse complement.
CCAAGACCAACCAAAAACCAGTGAGTGTGTGTGTGTGTGTGTGTGTGTGTGTGTGTGTGTGTGTGTGTGTTTGACTCTTCAGCAGCTATTTATTGAATCTGGATGATTTTGACCTGACATATTGGTAAGAATCATACAGAGATGTAGAAAAGATGGCCCTGGACATGCAGGTTTTATAATTAGTTTGGAGTTAGGAATCCTGCCCTATAGCAGACTGCTTTCCTGGTTCCAAAGTGATGAGTAATATAAAGTTCCCTCAAATTAGGAAACATTAATAGCATCAGAGATTTAAAAAAAACTAAATGATGCCAATTTCTTGATAAATGGCTTGTTGGCTTGTGCCCTTGCCAGGCCAAATAACAATAGGGCCCTACTTGGAAAAAAGTAAAAAAGTCTTGTCATCATAAATGCTTCAAAGTAGTTGAGAAAACACTGAGTTAAACACTACAGTTACTCTCCTCCTGACATTGAGGAGCTACATGTATTCCAGTAAGCAATGGATAAGTCCTGCTTGATTTGATCTCTCTCTGTCTCTCTCTCTGTCTCTCTGTCTCTCTCTCTCTGTCTACCTGTCTCTCTCTCTCTCTACATATATATATACACATATATATATAAAATATCATATAGAATATATATGTATAAAATAGTAAATAATTTATATACAATTACATATAGTTATAAGTAATTTTATAGGATAATGAAATTATATATTACTTACATATAATTATATATAATATATATTTACAGGCTAATTATAATGCTCACAACTAGTAAAAAATTTGAAAGCTAAAATATCTATGGGGAAAATCAACCAAATGATCTGATCTTTTCACCACAGATGGATAAACAGACAAACCACCCAAATGGGTCTGAATCTGACATCTTCAGAACCTAGGCTACAACATTCCCTACAGAACAGGAAGTAAAGATTGTGCATGCCACTCAGCTATAAAAAGTGGCCAAGCCTCCGCCTCTATGGGCCTCCTTCTGTGACCAGCGTGTCGGTGACCACTCTAGCCTTGCTTCACCCATTCTGTCTTTCAGACAAACATCATGAAAATACCCAATCTATAAATCCCACTGTTTCAAGAGTGCACGCAAACCATGATTGACATCTCATCTTCTGAAATCCTGCCCCAAGCCACCAAGAGAGGTCTGTGCCCTCCCATGAGTCCATCCCAGAACCCGCCTGCTGTGCTACACCTTGTGTGAGCTCTTCCTCTTGCACAAGGTTTATAAAATGAACTTGAACTGCGGGTGTGATCCCTGTGATCATTGGCTGGGGCATTGAGAAAATATTAAAGGACTTGTCACTTTTTTTTTTTTTTAACAAAATAAGGATCAAGCTTAAGTGTAATTTTAAATGTAACAATTCTCATTTTAGTCATCTTTGCAAAGATGATTTTTAATGCCTGCTTGGTATTCTTTTTTTATTGATATTACTTCCTATAAAATATGTATATGAAATGTAGGAATCGAACCAAAATTTTATGCTTGACAATTTATAAAGTATGTCACAAAATGGCGCATTTTATCTAGGCTGTAATTTTTTTTCAAGTTAAGTTATATTGTATTTTTCTCATTTTAAACATGAATTAAAGTTCAGAAAAAAATGACAATTCAGCAGTAATTGACAAGACTGGAATTTCATTTAGTTTATGCTGTGCACTCTAATATCTCCTTTAACATTAAAATTTTTCTGTGTCTAGCTTTTTTTGTACATGTTATAAATTTAAATCCAGTTTTTATGCAATTACAATAATTTTGGTGTTGAACATATATATATAATACATATATATATCTTCATATATCTATGCTTCATAAATCTGATATCAGATTTAAAATTACCTTGCAGTAGTTTATGGCTTTAAGTGAGGCAAAGGAATTTATTGCATTTTGTGAAAAGTATAAAATTTAAAGGAAAGCCTCAGGTTCTAGACATCCTGGGTTAAAGCTGTGGCTCTGCCTCTCCCTTGGCTAGGTGGCCTTAGGTATATTAATTACTGTATTTGCACCTCATTTTTTTCATCTGTAAAATTAGAGGCATTTTTCACAAAGTGGTTGCTGTTTTATTGAATTGAAAGTATCTGACATGCTACAAATGGTGCCTGATAGTCAGTGATGTATGTCCCAGCAGTTATTTTATTTTATTGTTTTATTCTTTCCCCATTTTAAAGTAGCTAGAATTTGTGCACCAGTGACAATCACTAGAAGCCAATAGATTTGCACAACCTTTCAAAAGAAAAAGAAAATACTCAAGCCATTCAAAATATTAAGCTCAATGCCCAAAGAGAAAGAGGAGGCAGGAGAATTCCTGGGAGAGTTTCTGGGAGAAATGAGCTGCACAACCTCTCTGGTGTGAGAAGAAAGTCCTTCTACTTGGGTATCACATTGGAAAAAAAAAAAAAAAAAAAGGATGCAAGAAAGGAAGAAATATTGTAAATGGATTATTCTACAACCTTGAGACCTCTGCAGACACCATCCTGGAAAAGTAGAGAGAATCATCTCAAAGATTAAAATCCCACCAGATGAATGTGAAGGGAGTCTGAATCATATGTAATTGAATTAAAAAAAATAAGAATGCCATGTACACTAGTTATCTATTGCTGCATAACAAATGGCCCCCAAAATAAACCCTCTCTCTCTCTCTCTCTTTCTCTCTCTCTCTCTCTCTCTCTCTCTCTCTCTCTCTCTCTCTCTCTCTCTTTCTCTCTGTCTTCTTTCTCTTTCTCTCATAAACACACACACACTCACACACACACTCACATATACACGCACCACACTTACTTGTATAGGCTCAGACTCACCATTTCAGGCAACAAATTCTGTTTTTAAAGACATTCTAACTAGGTGTGCTGGTGCACATGCACACCTGTGATCCCAGTTCTTGGGAGGCTGAGACAGGAGGGGGATCCCAGGTTTGCTGCCAGCCTCGGCAATTCAGTGAGGCCCTCAGAAACTTAGCGGAACCCTGTTTCAATAAATAAATATGTAAATAAATAAATAAATAATACAAACATACATACATACACACATAAATAGGGCTGAGGGTGTAGCTCAGAGGTAGAATGTTCCTGGGCTCAATGCTCAGAAGTGCACTTCCACACGACATTGTAAATTGTCTCATATCCAATGAACAATCCAAATGGTTCCAACACTGTGATTGGATTTATTCATCGTGGGTATGATGCTGGTTCATCCCTGACCTTTAGTGACTTGGCCATACTTCAGTCTCGATTCTCTATCCACAAACTGAACATAAACAACCACTTTTCCTAGGGCAGGGATCACCTTGTTCCTGAGACTTCAGATAGATAGTCTCGGACAGACCTTGAATAGAAGTGTCGAAATAAGGGACTCCAAGGTGAATTCAGATTCTTCACCCGTGGGTGTGGTACAGGGATGCGCTCATGAATTTGGATAAGTAGAGAAAGATAAATGACAGTGAATAATTTTATAGGTTCCAGCGCATGTCAGAGAAATTAGACTTCCTCCTGATTTCAACATTTATTATTTTTAATCGATGAATTTTAAACCTGGAAGAACTGCAGCAAAGTGTTTCAGAATGGAGTGATGTGTTTTCAATGTTGGATTAAAACAAATATGGGAAGAAGATAAGCCTTAGAGAATCATAGCTGAGTAACATCTATGTATTTACCTAAAAAAACGAATATATATATATATATATATATATATATATATATATATATATATATAAAATATATATAGTGGAATTTTAAAGAAAACCTATCCAAGAGAAGGTTAATGAAAAACAAAGAATTGTTTACTTTTTTTTTTGCAGTACTGGGGATTGAACTCAGGGGTGTTCTACCTTTGAGCTACACCCCCAGCCCTATTTTTTTATTCTTTATTTTGAAACAGGGTCTCGCTAAGTTGCAGAGTGCCTCACTAGGTAGCTGAGGCTGGCCGCGAACCCAGATCCTCCGGTCTCAGCCTCCCGAATGCTGGGATTACAAGCGTGCGCCACCACGCCCGGCTTGTGATTATTTTTTTGATGTATCCATTTTGTTACCAACAAAACTTACCCTATGGCCCCAGAACCTAAAATGGCCCAATCCTCTTCCTCCATCTCCAGTCGTGCGATTCTCAGCCTCTCAGTTCTCCTAGAGAAATATGGCTAAGCCACAGTGCCCATGTTGCCCATGTTTCTCCTCACCCACCACACCAGGATTAAATGGTTTTCTCTGAATTCCATTCCCAAAGCCCAGAGAAGCCCCTCAGGGTGTCCCGAGTGGAAGTCTCTGAAGTAGGCAACTTTGACCAGGGGCACAGAGGACAGGATCCAACACACAAACACGACTGCTGGTCCACACACATACCAGGGAGGAAGAAAGGGTGTTTGGGTGTCTGCCATCTGGACACACACTTTGCGATGCATTGACTAAAATTATTTTCTTAAATTCTTTGGTGTTTTGGATGATGTTTTGGGAATGATGTTAAATCTCTAGCTGCTCTTTCACCAAATTCTTGCTGGCCATATATCAACCTGTTGTGAAGCATTAGGGGTCATGAGGTTCTGGTGGCACAAAGATCTTGGTGCTGTTCTGGCTCTGTTATTTCTGGACCATGCATATTTTTGATTGAATTCCTTAATCCATTCTAGTTTCAGTTTCCACATATGTGAAATGAAAAAAAAAAATAAGCCAAACATACAGCATTATTACATGCACAAAATGTGAACACAGAACTAGAAGCATCAAAATAAAAACTTGGTATTTGCTTAGCAATAAATAGATAAATATAAATAGGTGCCCAATAAGCAATAATTATTAAGTCTTCTTGCTGAGTATGCTGGTGCATACCTGTAATCCCAGTAATTGGGAGGCTGAATCAGGAGGATGGCAGTTTTGAGGCCAGCCTCAACAATTCAGCAAGACCCTCAGCAACTTAGTGAGACCCTGTTTCAAATTAAAAAGAGAAAGGTCTGGGGTGTAGACCAGAGGTAGAATGCTTCTGGGTTCAATTTCTACCAAAAATGTATTTTTTAT